>VYZW01059573.1:179447-214929 GCA_013401315.1 Balaeniceps rex | reverse complement strand
CAGTGTACTTCCCTGCCACTGACGGGATAGAGGAAAACATTACCTGCGCGCCTCATCTTTCAACCAATTGCNCTGCATAACCAATAGCAGGTAATAATCAGAGGACTGAACCAGACCAGGGAGTTTCCTAGTAACATCTCTAACCCGGGCCCCAGGGAGGCAGCAGACTTCCCTGTGGGATGGGTCTGGCCGCCATATTGGGCCCTCTGTTCCTGACAAAAGGGAATCGCCCATGACAATTACCCTCCTTTTCTTCTTAACAGAGGCAGTCATAATGCGTGGGGCTGACTGACTCACCCTAGGCAACCCCCTAGATGGATCTTCACCTACCTCCTCATTTGCCTAGCCCTCAAGTTCCAGAGCCCCATATCTGTTGTGTAAGGGCAACTGGGAAAGTGAGGAAGGCAGGGGGAGGATTCGCCTGCCGCCCAGAGCAGGCGATTATGAGCATGAGGAAAAGATGTGCCTCTTTCCTAAGGCATTTTTATGCCCAAAGCAACAAGGGAGGAATAAATCAGGTAGTAGTAGAAAATGGGCTGGGGGCGGGGGGGGGGAATCATGGCAAAGTTGTGGCTCTGAATAAAAAGAAGCTGCATCAAGTGTGTCAAACTCACATATGATTAAAAAAAAAAAAACCTCAATTGTATTACTTCCAATCTGTTCTTTACTGGGAAAAGATATGTCAAGATATATCAAACTTTTTGTTTACAAGCAGTGATTTTACACAGATGGGAATTTTGATAAGTAGTCACTCTTAAAAAAAGAGTTCTGATAACCTTTGACAGCAAAGCTGGTTTTGAGTGACTGTAATAAACCATAAAAATGGCTCAGAAAAGTGAAAATGGAATAGAAGCTTAACCTGGTTCACACAAGTTACTTTGCAGCCATTACAATGTCTCAGTCACTAAAAACAACTGCACTTCAATTTCCTTCTATTTTTGGTTGACTAATACTTCACTTTTGGTTTAGATCAGATAAAAACAGTTTGAACAATATAACTGATATAAAAATATTTTTAGACCAAAGCTTTTATCTACTATTAGGCACAAGTTTCCTTATATTTAGTCAAAAAAGAGCGATTAGCTGTGGAGGGACCCTTACTGTTTCGAGGTAATGGCCAGTCTGGGGGAAGGCAGATGATCACCAGAATATCACTACTTCAGAACCAAACCAAACACGCAGGATATTCCCTATCATCATAATAAACTGCAGTTGGGATGCATTTTGCAATCTGTTCTATTTTTTCTTCTATTTAGGGGTAAAAGAAAAAAAAATGTTTGAGTGGTTCTTTCAGGCATTAGTGCCAATGAGTATTGCTTTCTGCAGAACATAAGTCAGTGACTTAACATTCGCTATTGATTCTGCCTGCTCACGGTCAGAAGTCTTTGTCGTCATCTTCGTCTTCCCACTGAGCTGCTTCTCTCGCACGCAGAGCGAGCGCCACTGCCTCGGATGTGTCTGGCCTGCTGCTGGGCTGGGATGTCTCCAAGTCTGTTTTTCACAAAGGAAGTCATGTTAACTGTGCTGGTGTCGATATAATAACCGCCCCCATTAAAAAGCCCTGTGCTATTTAAGTCTCTCACCTGACAAATATTTGGAATGAAGTTACATGTTTGTGTAAACCAGGAATAGTTTAAGCTACCATGCAAGTTTCCATAGCTTTTTTTATTCCAGACATGCAATGCCCTAGGGACTGTACATCATTAACAACCTCTTCTGAGATTCACACCAAGATGTGAAGTGTATCTCTAATGTGATGTAATATTCTTGCCTGTGGCTGCTCCCATAAGACAAAATGGCTCATTTACCCACAGAAATTAAACTCTCTGGTGTACAGAAGCTTGCGATCAGTCTTCAGAAGTCACCACCAACATCGCAACAAGCTACCAATAAGCATGTCCTACAGAAAATGTTTACCCCAACACCCAGTCTTGTTGTTTTCTCTTTATGCAAGATGCTAAAATTCTGTGTCTCTTACATCAAGCTGTTATATGCTGTGTCTGTACTATATCAAACATTTTTATTGAGCTGAGCTGCTAGGAGCTGCTTTCTGTGTTTAGCATTTGTTGCTTACCTAGTGGGAAGCCAGTCGCCCTCAAGATCCCAGCAGAATACAGATACTGAAAACAAAATTCACAAGTAGATTTAGGTTGACATGCCCGTTATCTTGTGTTTAAAAAGATACCAGTCACCTGTAACAAACCCATACTCTCCAGATCTCAAGCAGATCTGTGAGTATGACTATTCCAACAGCTATTCTGGTTACATTTTTGTACCTGTTCAAATCAATCTTCAAAATTATTTCTATGCATACAGGATGTCTTCTTTGTTCAACATACGTTCATTGTCTATATCATGCCCCAGGTTCTATATAAGGAAATCTAGCAGAGACTTCCTTCTTTTGACCATCTCACCTCGTTGTGGGATGCATTTTGATTTCTGTCAAATGCCCTTCCTGGGTAGTCTGGCACTTGCTGGGCAGGTTGCCTGGACAGGTGGTATGAGAAAGAGCTTTTCTGAAAGACAGAATATTTGGCATTAGCAGTCCTATATTGTGGCTTCCAATCATGACTTTATGGTCAGCGCTACTCACACGCAAGGCTATTACCCTTGTTTTAGGGAGACAGCTCTTCTACTAGATCCACAATGAGATTATTCTGGCATCTCCTTTTGACATCTGACCTTAACAACTACAAGAATATCCACATTTTGTAGGCTATCAAACCCGCTGTCCTGGTTTTGGCTGGGTTAGAGTTAATTTTCTTCCTAGTAGCTGGCATAGTGCTGTGGTTTGGATTTAGTATGAGAATAACGTTGATAACACACTGATGTTTTAGTTGTTGCTAGGTAGTGCTTACACCAGTCAAGGACTTTTTCACCTTCCCATGCTCTGCCAGGTGCACAAGAAGCTGTGAGGGGGCACAGCCAGGACAGCTGACCCAAACTGACCAAAGGGCTATTCCATACCATATGATGTCATGCTCAGTATATAATTGGGGGGAGTTGGCCGGGGGGCAGCGATCGCTGCTCGGGGACTGGCTGGGCATCAGTTGGCAGGTGGTGATCGGTTGCATCACTTCCCCCCATCCCGGCTTTTGTTTCTCGTTGTTCTCCTTTTCATTACAATTTTTATTACTATTATTATTTTATTTTCATTATTAAACTGTTCTTATCTCAACCCATGAGTTTTCTTACTTTTGCCCTTCCTATTCTCTCCCCCATCCCACTGGGTGGGGGGGGAGGGTGACCGAGCAGCTGTGTGGTACTTGGTTGCTGACTGGGGCTAAACCATGACATCTGCCCCTCAGGAGTCCCAGTTGTGACCCTGGACATGGCCACAGGGTTGTCCACTGTTTGAAAATCCCCAGCACACAGAAAATGTCCATTTACTTTAATCTCCCCTCTTTACAGTCAATATTTATTTATATTATCACATATGTATTTATATGAATCAATATATCAATATCCATTACTATCAATATTTATTTATATTTATTATCACATTAATGATGGCCAGTCATACAGGGGGATTTGTTTTTTTGGGGGGAGGGAGGGGAACCTAACAAACCCTTTTTCATCACCAGTATGTAGGTTAAAGAGTTTTCATTCAACCCAAATAAAAACACTGCACAGCACCTACATGGGCACATTTTAACACTGATCTGATGGCTCAGCAGGCAGGGCTGACTTGAAAAATTCAAGTTTAAGATGTTAAATGTCTATCTTGATGTTGTATGGGATTTAAAATGGGGGTTAGGTCAAAGCACTCAGTTTTACCTCAGCTGAAAAGATTGGGGCGGGGGGGGGAGGGCACAAACCATAAACCCCTAAGGAAATCCAGAGTCAGGGGAGGAAGGCAGCCTCCTCCTTAGTCTAGGCAAGATTCAAGTGTGGCAGCACACTGCACACCTAGATTATGAATGTCTTCTTGCAGTTTCATAATCACAAATAATGTCTAGTGAGGGTAAGTACTTTTCTCTATCCTTCCCAGGTTAAATTCCAGTCTGGAACAAATAGTTAGGGAATTTCCACGGTATCCTTTTGCTGTCTGGAGTTAACTAGTAAACAATCAACTTACGTGAAGTTTTAAATACAGACATATCCCAAAATGGCAGCCTATTTGCAAGGCTGGAGGAACCCCATGAAATGGTACCAAGCATGTAATTGAAACAGTAGCGTCTGAACTATCAAACTGACCTGCTGACCTTGTCCTCCTGGTGCAGATGGGTTTTGTTTTTTCTTTTGCAGTCCCCGTAGTTTTTCAAGTAAAAACATTTTTTCTTTTCCTTCCTATGGTCAAGACATATTTCGTCATTAGCTGGAATGGACTAATCATTCTTGAGAGGCTCGAGGCCTATTAGTAACCATTGACAGGAATAATAATTAAAAATTCCTTTTATTGTAAAATAATCTGTCTACAGAGAGAGCTGCAGCAGCACAGCTTGAAGATAAAATTATTTTGCAACAACTCTATTTGTGAGTTAAGTTTCCCTGCAATTCTCATGGGGGAGGGCTCCCACCTCCCCTGCATTTTCATAGGAAAAGCAGATTACAGCTCTACAATAGCAGGATGAGACAATAAACAAGGAAGCCAAATTTAAAAAAAAAAAAAAAAAGATAAAGCTGAAAGTCAAACTTACATTCATAATTTGCTTACGTAAGAGTTTGGTCATGGTCTTTCTTCCTTCTATTATTTGCCAGTAAAGATAAGCAATAATTCTAAACAACAACAACAAAGTCCAACATATGAGCACTCATACGCATGAGTATTTCCTCCTAGTCATTGCCTAAACAGAAAGTTATCTTGTCTATTTTGTCCATTAAAAGATATACATATACATATACACACACATATATAAAAAAAAAAAATGTATGTATACAATTACACAAGGAATGGCAAACACATGAAATTGCTTAAGACATTCTCTTGGAAAAGACCCAAAGATTTATGGACTTGGATTCAAGATGAGAAGTACAATTAAAGTCAGTCAACAATACAAGGTGCATTTCAGATAACAAATATGAATCTAATGCTCTTATCCAACTTCGTGTCATTTGCTTAGACACGTGCCTGGACCTTAAATCACAATGCTGAACACTTACTGCTTCCAGGCCAATCCTGGTCCCAACTAGAGTGAGTGGGATCTTGTTTTATGAGTACAGGTTTGGGCTCTTAGGTGTGTATGACCCATGCTAGAAATATCAAGCAGCACAGCAACAACATCAAACACTACCAGTGGGCACATAGCTCAATATACACATACTGTTTTTGCCAAAATAAGTTACTTCAGCCAAGGGGACAGTACGTGAATTTACCTGAGATTAGCTGGAAGCAGACTGCAACCTACTTATTAGCATTTCCCCATACGGTGTGCTCACTTTAACATGCGGCTTGTTCACTAACACGCCCTTCCACCACAGTGTCCCTACGGGTCCCTATGGTAGTTCAGCTATTCTTTACATGGTATCATCTCCTCTAATGACTCCACTGATGAGAAATGATCAGAAAAGACAAAGCAACCATCCACCAGACTTCTGCTTTTTACGTCACTCAAGGTCCTAGTATACATCTGGCCTATATTCCCTGTGCTTGTGAAAGCTTGCTCTTTCCCTACTATTTATTCACCTCAGGGCGGGGGGGAAGCAATTTATCCTGCCAACTGTATGCAGCATGTTCCCTTTTGCTGATGTTCTTAAAGCTAAATGTGCCAGTGGCAATAAGATCTGAAGCCTAGGCAGCAGTAGGCTAGAAATATTCAGTTAAAAGCAGTGTATCCTAGGGTAAGCATGAAGCTGGTTTGTAAAGAACTTTGGCATCACAAAAAGGAATAGGTTTTATAACTTCTTTATGTACTTCAAATACATTAATTTCCAATATATTAACCATTTCTGATGCTTTAAAATGCACTTTGCATTTTTTTTTATTAAGAATGGCTACGTCATAGCCAGTTTTTTCCATTTCAGGTCCTTTCCCAGTGCTTTTCATTAGCAGGTACTTACAGGACAATAACGGAGAGGATGAAAAAGAAAAGTTCACTTGTAATTAAGTTATGGTAGATCCACGCCACCCATTTTGAGGCAGTGTAATTTTCCAGTACTTTTACCCACTCAGAGACTGCAGCATACATAGAAGACAAACCTCTGAAAGGACCACATTCTTCTGAAGGTTTTAACCTGAAAGTGTGAGAAAACAGCTACTTAAAGCTTCATGTATTAACCAGTGATTTAGTTAATATTGTAATTTTGTACATCAAGATGCTCATTAGTTTGCTATAGCCCTCTGCTCTCTTTGGACCCTCAGGACACTTCCATGATTTGATTTAAACTTGTGTCACTTTCCAGCCATTAAAATGCCCACCCCAGACTACGCAGTGAGAGATAAGAGACCTCGCTGCAATGGATTGGCACCAAGCCCTGTAAAGACAACCTCGACCTAAATGTAACAAGTCAATCGCCGTAGCTCAAGCTACAGAAAATTGAAAATCTGGATTTTCAAAGTTTCGCCACAGGGGCTTAAGGGAACCATCGCTTCACCTTGCCTTTGAGGACATGAGTCACTACAGATTTTCAGTAACAACAGGGTGTGGTGAACTAGGGCAGCCCCTAGCAAGAATTAATATTTTCAGGTAGACTGAAATAGGAAAGTGTTGTTTTCTTTGAAATTGAACCACTCCAGTCAGTCTGAAATTCCCACTTACCACCTGGAAATGTTTGCTCTGAAATACTTCATCCCACCTGGTTTCATGTGTAGCCACCTGTCTTACTAAATACTGAAATCATGTGGCTGAGAATTAGCAAGAAAAAGAAAAGGGCTATCCGTGCTGTCCTCATTACTGTGACCAGAGTAACATGCACATAACCAAAGTAGCTTTAAAATACTGGTAACAAATGAGATGCATTATTGCAGAGGTCAGCATTCCCTGCAAAAAGAGCCTTTGAAGTTTGTAAATAAGCCAGAAGTTGACCTCAATTGAGTTTTTCCAGGTGTTTCTCCACTGCAGACCCAGTATGGCCTATAACATAAATAAGTCCAGAAGCTAGGACTAGGTCACAGAAACTTTTAAGGAGGAGGAAAAGCCAAAATTTGGTGTGACATTTAAATAGGAACGCAAAACTTCAAAGTAACTTTGTTTCTCCTCCTACTTGCTTATGGGAGAGATCACTGCATTAACCACATTCTTGCAAACTCACTGAGCACATCTTGTTTTCAGAATACAGAATGTCTCAAGAACATCTGAAACCTTCCATTAGCAATTAATATAGCTTTTTCTATAGAAGAATGCAGATTCCTCTGCCTGGTATCAGGTCCCACAGCATAACATATGAGGCTTGAATGCCAGTGATCTTCCATACCTCCAGACAGTGACTCCAGTGACAGACAGGACTCCAAGGAAGGAAGGGAAAAAGAGCAGGAACATGAAGGATGTTGTCATTTGAGCAGTTCTCCAGACTTTGCGAGGGGGTTGGCAATTCATCATCAGACTGATCTTTAAAGAGATGAAGGTACATTGACTCTTGGAATGGTGTTACCTGCCACTTCAACTTGGTTTAAGTCAATCCCACTGAAATTGCTGGTGGCAATTGCTGGAATAGCATCTATCAAAAGTTTCCAAGAGCTTTTTATATGAATTTGGTAGATATACTGTAGTTTTAGAAAACTTCAAGAATACAGCCTTTAAATAGTAAGAGGCAAAATGAGGTTCTGATGGATTCTTCAGGGCTCTGTTGGGCCGAGTTTGCTTTTGTGGCATAAGAAAACTCACCGTTCAGGGAAGCTTGAATCAATCTTTCTAGCTATAGCTTTGTTCTTCTACATTCAACACTATGAACTGTTCTATGACCCAATAAACAATCTATCATCTAGTCATACTACTGAGACAAAGAATTCTGAAAAAAAGAAATTNGGGGAGTAAGCAGGAAGCCAAAGTCACAGCCACAGGCTGAGTGTCTATATTGATATACACACTGTACACCGTTAACTCCCCAGCCTTTAACTTTACTACTTTATTCTCTCCCCTCTCTAACTGTGCTCTTAACCCCCTCTTTTAACCCTTCCACACTTTTCTCCCTCTCAAGTTTCACAGGTTTGTAATTCAAGGGCGTGCATACAAATTGTATTCCTTTAAAGCAACCCCCCCTCGCCCCCACAAAACCCAATCAACCAAACTGCTCCCCTAAATGAAAAAAACCCACAGCTTCCAGACAAAACCAGTACTTTAATGCAATAAATACTGCCCAGATTTCAAATGGTGTAAGTTTATGATGAATACATGTAAAGCTTGTTACCTTTTTCACATAAAATACTATAGAAAATGATATCATCTGGATACCAGGCAGCAGAGGTGAGAAGAGGATACCGATCCTACAAGAAAGGATTTATAAAAGTTAAATCTTCACTATTCACCACACAGCTCAGTGCACCAAAAGCAGAAAATATCACACTAGCTTCAAATACAGTTAATGTAATTATATTAACATTGATCCTGTAACAGCAAGCCAACCTTTAACAATATGCAACTTCAAACATATGTATCTATGTACACATCTGCAAAACTCTCTTGTAACTGGAGTAACGTACTCATTCTTAGAAATAAGGCATCTGTTCCAGGGTTTAATACTGAGACTATTTCAACAGGAACACCATTCCAGTGGGGAAGTAAACAAAACTCTAGGATGTTCCTTTTATGTGTTTCTCCCAGACCAGGTGGCCACAGGTTAAACTACTGACTAAAGTTATTGTTATTACCTGCATAGTTACAAAGAGAACTGGTAAGTCACAATCCTTACAAAGGTACTTGATGTATCACCTCTCTCAGGCATTTATCCGGTTCTTTGCTCCATGATGCGAAGCACCCAGAAATGCCTGAATAAGAAAGTTCCATGGTATTTCTAAGTGCAAATGAAGTTTTGGCCGTAAATGCACCACTTACCAGGTCAAAGTCTGTGCATAGATCAAATCTAAAACATTTCGTCCAATATCAAATTCTGGCAGCCCCAGGCTCACACAGACTGTAGTTCCAATAATTCTGGGGAAAAAAAACAATACAGCACAATAGCATTTGCTAAATGACAAAACCCTTTGCAGAAATCTCTACAAATGACCTGCTGAATACAAGCATCAATGACAAATTATTCAGGGGCTGCATTAACCACACATCATGCAAAGCAGCCACAGCTCGTTTATTAGACAGCACGTCAAAAATGAAACAGAATTTGGCAAAAGCAAATTCCCATAACGCATAGTAAGGGTGAAATAAGACCTAGGATATTTTTCATGCAACTCAAAGAAAAGAGGAAAAAAAAGGATTCATAACTATAGCAGAAAAGTATGCTTACGATTAAACAGTTGAAATGGCCTCAGTACAAAACTGTAACAGCTTTTCAGTTCCTGAGTCTTGAAAAATTTCAGGCTTAATAAAAAAACCCCAAACCTTGTAGACTCATACTCTTAATATATCCTGAAGTATATTCTACTTTAAACTAACTGAGGTTGCAAGTAGCTGAGACACACACAGGTAAGCAAGTACCCAGAGGATTCCTACTGAGGGCCAACAATCCCTTTTTATCACCTCATTTTTCATGAGCTGGGAAGATTCAGTTTCTGCCTGCGGTAGCAGGAACAGTACAGATTTTGGTAACTATCCCATTTCTCCTTGAATACAGGTCTTGGTACCACCTGATCAGCTGCATCATCAATAACGTTTCAGGGCTGGGCTTCCAGGGTGTTACCCTGAATACATATAAATAAATACAAGTAATTGTACTTTTAATCTTTCATGGCTCTAAGTCTGCTGCTTTTGCACAGCTTAGTGGAGGACATTCATCACAGCTGACACTGCAGTTTTGGTACTGTGACCTTTTGCTGGGAGGTGGTTTTCTATCTGAACAGAACAAGAACAGAAAGAGGATTAAAGTACACTGGCAAAAGCTGTGGAGGGAAAGTCTTCAAGGACTTCTCAATATTGTTTTGTGTTGATTTAACAAAATGTTAACAAAGTCCTACCTTGTAAACCAGTCTTGTTCACATCATGTGCAAAGGGCAAACAATGGATCTCCTACACAAGCATGGCCAGGAACCCTAAATGCTCTGTAGAGCTGGCAAGCACTTAAATACTCTACTGCCTTAAGTCATAAATAATGTTTGACAATAGGAATGTACACACAGCAGATGTCAGAATTAAATGACTTTTTGCTTACATGCTTAGCTGTATTCACGTTCAGTTAAAAATACTTTCTCACTTACCATGCTACAGAACTCTACACTTGAGAGTCATATTACATCCGTAGTAAGACTGATTAAAATAAGACTTTAAACTTGTGTGCACTCTGTAGAGAAAAAAAATACAGGGGCATATACCAAGGAAAGCCAGCAGTGTGCCTGTGCATATGCAGAAAAGCAAGGTTTTCTGCTTCAGACACTTGGTCCTCTGTCACCCCATTCAGGAGATCTATGGGAGTACAATGTGCCTTCCTCCCTGCCTGTGTTTCCATCTCCAAAGGAAAAAAGGACACAGTAGGGAGAGTAGAACAGTACACACTCTGACCTCCTCCTAAGAAGGAGCTGCAATATACGCAAGGCATGTACCCAGAGACTATGCCTGGTAGAGACAACCAAGGAAGCTTCAGTGGTGCCACAGCCACGCTTCTGTTGGACTTCTTTTCTCACACTGGAAAAAAAGACCATGTCTTTGGTGTCTTTGGTTAATGAATAAAAACAAGATTAGAAAAGTAGTACTCACCTTCGTAAAAACTCTCCAAAGAAAGAGCCAAGCAAACAAAATATGAAGTCAACTAGAACAAGACGATAGATATCTTGGCCAACCAGAGTTTCCCAGCACTTTAAGAAGTGGGAGAAAAAAAAAAATAAAACTGCATATCCAGAAGTTAGAAATCATGCAATTCTAACATGTTCCCAAATGCCTGGCATCTGAAACTTGGGCTACAGATCAAAGTTTTGCTAACACCCTGACTAATCATAGTTGACCTCTCATTGAACAATGCAGCAAACCAGCTGAGACACGAGTTGGGCAATTCATTTTTTCCTACAGTTCATTTCTCTAGAGATGCTAATAAAAAAAATGTTGGGGTGGCAAATTTAGCTTTCCAAGACACTACATGTACTTCTCTCCGCTGGAGCAAGCTGCTTATCAAAGTGGTTCCTAACCTGGCACTGCAAGTCAAAGATTTTTACTTTTGAAACTTTACCTGTGACCCTGATACAGCCACAATGTTAAGCCAGTAGTAGCACAGTATTCCAACAATTGACATCTTCAGGACAATATTTCTAAAAAGAAAAAGTAACAGTAACTGCACTGACAGCTGGTCCATAAGCTCACTGGAGGGAATGATGGCAGGATGACCTCCAGTTATTACCTCCTTCTATAACAACAGTAGCACTGCAGAGTGCCAGGACTAACAGGAGCTCTCCTCAGAGCTCGGGTGCAGCATTATTCTATTGTCCTGGCAGAAGGGGAGCTGGGCATGACAACCTTGGCACAAGCCCCTGCTAAGCAGGTAGGTTGGGTGCAAGGGCTCCACAGGGGAGGAAGGCCTGAGGGGCACAAGCAGTTACCTGCCGTTAATTCCATGCATCTGTAGTGAAATAAGACCTCCTCACTCCTCTCTCCCCTTCCTTTCCCTGAGGGGCCAACAGCCCAAGGGCCATCTAGGGAAGCTACAAACGAAATGTACCCAGCGTCACAGTGTGCCTAATTGAGAGGGAAACCATACCCCATCCTCATGCAGATGTAACACTCCAGAAGGCTCACAGAAGAGAAACAAAACATGGAGGGAAGAGTGTACAGAAGCCTTTGGAGAAGATGAATTCTCCTCCATAGGTCCCTACTGCCCATCACACCACCTAGACATAGCTTGCTGTCAAAAAGAAGAGTCAGACAACTTCAGGCAAAAAGCACTAAAAGGTGGTAGCAACAAGTACCTTGTAATAGTGACATATATCTGGTGTCCAGGAGTCTGAAATCTCTCCAGGTGTCCAAGCCACGAGTAGAAGAACGGGATGAATGTGTTGAGGAGAGATGCAACAATAGGTAGCACCAACATGGCAGCTTGTCTCTCCAGGTCATTTTTATGCCCTTTCACAAACAGCTTAGAGAGGAAAAACAAAAAAACAACCACACAACCCCAACTTAGAGCCTTAATTGAAATGCTGCCTCAAGTTCTGTCCACAGAGAAGACACTTGGCACACTTCCCTCTATGTTCTCAGGTTAGACACTATCACGTTCTACAGGCCCATGTCCAGCAGCACAGCGACCCTCTCCCCTTCCCCTGTGTTACCTGGGGCCAAGGGTGGGAGCCCCAGTTTAAAAGCAGCTCCTAGGCAAAGGAGAGGTAGGCCTTGCCGAGGCTTCTTCTTGCTGTTTATTTCAAGGACCAGCTGCACTATCCCTAACCTAGCCACGAGCCCAGGCAAGGAACTGCGGGGGTGAGGAGGGAGATTTGCTCAGATCTCTCTGGTCCTATGCTCTTGCCATAGTCCCCATTGGTGTGAGTCTTTGCAAACCAGCTTTTTAGGTACAGCAGAATTTGTGTTTGCACTGGCAGAAACAACAGCTATCCTCCCCTACAGCCCTAGTAGTGAACAGACCCCTGCTTGCACTCAGTGTAAGATATCCATGTGGAAAAACACATCTCCAAAGCCAGACTGCAAAATCTGTCATTACCTTCAGGTTATTAGTGGAGAAGAAGTAAACACCAGCACAAGCAGCTACTGCTGTTCCCAGGGAAGCAATCCAAGAAACAAGATGAATAACAATACGAACAACTCTCTCCATTACAGAAAAATTCAGAACTTCTCGGTTTACTTCAGTGAGGTCTTCCTGCAAGGAAACAATTCCTAATGAAGAATTCCTTAGTCAACAGCATAAAACAAAATTTGTTTCAAGTAACTACTTAACAGACTGAATGAAAGATTACTCCAGAAGATGGGCAGAGTATCCCAATATCCTAGGAACATTTACTGGACAACTTTGTGTTCCTATCCTAAAAGCCTTATCTCTTGACAGTTACACTGTATTTCACAGATAGTATTACAAGCCTGCCTTTTGTTTACAAAATGGTTAAGTAGCAGGAAGAAAAAAAAACAGAAGAAATATTCTGTTTGGCAAATATTTAATAGTCACAGAGATTCATTCAGTAGAACAGAAGCATACAAATATTTATATGTAGCTTAAAGAGAAAAGAAAAACAAGCAGCTAAGCCAACTCCAGGAGTTCAAACCAAATGAAACGTAACAGTCAGGAAGACTTAAATCTATTAGGAACAGGGCTAGCATGCTTGAGTCACTCTGCTGGAGACTTGTATGTGCATACACAAATTTGTATGCACAAATAAGTCTCTGGCAGAGTGACTCATGCATGCTAGTTTTGTACCTTTCCGCCTTTTTGTACCTCCTGTGTTTTGTACCTTTATTTGCGTGCTGAGATTCTTTTGTTTCAGCTTCACAGCTTTTTCATTAGTTATATTGAAGTCCCAAGTGCAGAGAAGTTTGCTAGCATTTCCACAGTATGTCTGAGGGTTAATGAAGTTCCTGCAGAAGGATTTTGCTATGCTGTAATGAAAATTAAATCTGAGAGATGCGTAATGGGGAAATACATCAAGCCTGTACAGCAGGGCAAGAAGGGAGATTTGTCATTTTTTCTATCCCGTCCCAAGGCTTCTGGACCTATGTCAGAGCATGTCACATAAGACATGGAAAATAAACTTTTAGGTAAAAAACAACTCTCACATTTCCTTCTCCTAGTTGTTGCTGCCAATCTTTACCTCTGGAAGGCCACATCAATATCAGAAGATATTAGGAGCAACAGCTTACAAAAGGGGGATCATGATATTCATTGGTTTGAACTGGGACTCTCTGCATGTCCCTTACTATTTTGCAGTTATTCTTCATTTGTCTAATAAAGGTTTGATTTCTGGAGACTTTCTTTTGAGCAGAAACTTCTACTTAAGCTCTAGACCTGGAAATAAGGACTTACAGAAACATACTCAGGTAATTATTACTGCCAACCATTTACAGGGTGGGTTTTTTTTGTGTGGGGTTTTTTTTCCCCTTAATAAGTGAAATAAGAATATAGAGTTAGTTTACCTGAACAACAAGATAAGAAAACAGATGACAAAATATATTCCAACAGTGAAAATATAGGCCAGCTGCATATTGTAAGACGGGCCGTTCTCTATTTTACTGATTGTAGCATTGGTGTAAAAGCCATAGTAGAGTACTGTTTGTTGAAAATAACCCTGAAAAGATATGGACATCATTCAGAATGTTTGCTATCACCTGCATATGGTGGGAAGTATCATCATCTGAAGCCCAATTAGCAGAAGTGGGAGCTGTCCCATTCCCTACTGTGAAATCACAGGTGTGATTACATTTCTAAATACCAGGCCTTTGTTTTCCTTCTATCAGCTAAAATATTCCATAGTTTTGAGAGCTTTAGAGACATTTAATGACTTTTATCCTCTTAAGATTCATGTGGGATAGTTGTGAGCATTCAACACCTTTGCAGGATTTGGTCTTTTCTGAAAATTCCTGGAGAGGGAAAGGCTTAATTGCTTCTTTCTTGGGAGCAAGGTTCTGTACTGAAAAATTGTATCAACTATGAAGGAACCAGGAAGAAAGCTCGTGACATTCAACACTAGAGTTACTACATTATAGCTGAACTCCTGCAATGGTGACTGTACTTTGCAAAGTTAAACTGCATTACACAGCACTTTAAAAGCAATTTTAGGAGGAAAAGGATGACACCTTTTCTTTTCAGAAAGGTCTCTTCCCAACTAAGCATTAGTAAGAGCAGAGTCTTGCTTATTAACTAGAGAAATCCTTTAACAACAACAAGATTGACATATTTTTTACTGCAAAGACAGAAAGAAGAAGAAGAAGAAGAAAAAAAAGAGATCACTTAGTTGATTAATACTAGTCAAGTTAGAGCAGTGCAAAAATCTTCCTTTAAAAAAGCTGGGGACTTTATTCCCTGAATGTAAAGATCTTCATACAATGAAAAGATCCTCCTGTTTCCAGGCCCCAGTCAGTTCAGTGGGTTGCCACAGTAAGTGTGCTCCTTGGAAGAATAAAGCTTCGGAAATAAGCAAAATTCACAGGATCACATATGGAAATGTGCACTGTATTTTTAGAGGAAAATTAGCATGGCAAAAATGTTTTGCTGATGACTATTGTAGCTATCTCTGGAAGGCCTGGCTTTGCAGTGAGACAAATGCATCAGAATGAGTTCTGCTCATCTCACTGAGTCAGTCTGTTGCAGCTTCTTTTTCAAATATGTACTAAATACTATTTCTAGTCACGTAAAATTCTAGCGCCACCTTCTAATAAGAAATACTAACTTTTTTACTCTATCGTGAGTTTTTAAAGTAGATCTGTTGCACACAGTACTAATACAAACCTGTTGTTACATACTTACAGCTCCAG
Organism: Balaeniceps rex; assembly: GCA_013401315.1. Classification (NCBI taxonomy): domain Eukaryota; kingdom Metazoa; phylum Chordata; class Aves; order Pelecaniformes; family Balaenicipitidae; genus Balaeniceps; species Balaeniceps rex. The sequence continues at coordinate 199,489 of VYZW01059573.1, read as the reverse complement.
TGAACAGCTCCAGACCCGTGAATGAAAGGTTATTTGGTTCTGCTGCAACAAACTGAGGGATTGTGATGAAACTGAAGTTTATGAGGAATGAGAAGATGTTGAAAGCTAGCAGCCACCTCAAGAAAATAAAATAAGAAAGAACACTTGTTCCAAACTTGGCACCAATGATCTTCAGAGTCTTGTGCCATAACTGCAGTAGGTGAAAATATTCTGACAAGCTATTTCCAAATCGCCGAAATGACTGCAGTGCAAAAGAGGAGAGAGATATGAATCTCAGCAAGCAGTCTTAAACAGGACCCAAATTCACATAAAGCCTCACATTTTTTACAGTTCCATTTTGATAAGAACAGATTCCCCCCACTACATGCACCATAAGATGCTTAACTGGTGTTCCTAAGTGCTACCATAATGCAAGTCGTTATTAACGAACACTGCAGCCATTAATTGGTTCTTTGGTAAGTAACATAAAGCAAGATACTAGGTACCTCTGGAGACAGTGATAACATTGCAGCTAAAGTGGTTTACTCTGTTGTGACTGACAGGGTTTCTGACACTTACCACTACTGTTCCCTGCAGACACTGTGTACAGCAGGAGAGTTGAGCACTGTGGTACCTTGATTTTTTTGTTATTTCTTTAAGAACTTTATTCCTGTGGAAAAGCAGGGCAGGGGGTGACAAGCATTATAGTGTGAGTTGTAATTAAAACAAGAGGCCAAAGAAGCTGCTGCAAATAGTTTCACACATGTGCACATGAACAGAGTTAATAAAACATGGAGATGTTCTGCTGGTTCTTCTTCTATTACCTGATATCATGGCTCTTGTCCATGCTATGACAGCACATTCTAACCCTTTCACTAACTCACTCTGGGAACAAAATTTAAATATATTCTGTGAGGAGACAAAAGGATGGTTCAGACCACGTGGTCTCTTCTCCATTTTCAATGGCCAACATCCAAGTTTCCTTTGAAAAGAAATGGCAAGTCATCATTCATAATCAAATCTCAAGGCCTTGGATATTCTGTTTTATATTACCATGAGAGATTCTTCTCATCCAGAGAAAAGACAATGAACTATCTTTAAATTATTTTCCCTTGCAAGATGTTAACTTTTAAAAAGTGCATTAAAAAGTACTTTCAGTTCTTTCAAAGTGACAAACCAAAGCTGAGCAGATGGCAAACACCTATACTTGATAGCTAGATGTTGAAAGTATATTGTTTGTAAAACTAAACAGACAAACTTTTATTTTTACCTGATCTCTCTCTTTTTTCCCATGGGCTCTGGCATCTTCTGGATTGCTTTAATCCTTTCACTGGTGGACATACTTGCAAGATTTCCAACTAACTCTTCCTCTGCATAAAACCCATGAAAAATCCAAATTTTGGGATAATAATACAGTAATTCTTATACAAAAAAAATGGATATAACAACATTCCCCATTTTCACTGCTACCAAGGCGTGGCAAGTTCTGAGACTTAATAATACTCCCCAGAAGATCCTCAGCTCCATCAGTACTCTAATACAGATGTAAGTAGTACAATACCGAATGTTAAAAAATAAATATCGCTTGTCTGATGCTTGTTTAATGTTAATACAAAAAGCTGCAATATAAAGGAAAACAAAATACTGACAAACTCCAAGATTCTGGTCTATTGCTTGATCACTGTTTAATAGTTACATTTCTATGATGCTACATATTGACTTGAAAGCTAAACTTTTGTTGTATTTGTTCTATAATTTTCATTGATGTTAGTGCCCAAACTTAAGCACTACCTACAAAATAGACAGAACTGTATTACTTGACGATCAGTCAAGTAACTGGTTTTGGAATTTGATGCTATAGTCGGAATTTGATGCTAATTCCAGACACAGTGGCTGAAAATCCATTAGCTGGTCAAACAAATTCTAATAAAGACTTTAGCTTTTCATTCTACAATTTAACACATATTCACACTGCACTGTACTTCATTTATCATGGGATTTTAGTGTGCTAGTAGAGTATAAAAGATTAATCACTAGCGTTAACACAAACCCAAGTTGTTCCCATAACCACAGAAAGACTGTACATGCAATTCTGGTAATAAACCAAGAATAGTATCAACCACACCATCCTTGTGCAAGATGCTATTTAATATTGAACCACTTATCTAAACTCCTACCTTCTTTGCACGCTGGATCTGTTTCAAACAGGCTGGAAGAAGTCACAAAGATCTCATCAGGCGGGCTTCTGTTGCGTCTCCGAATAAAGCTATCTAAATAACGTGCACTGTTTAGTAAGCCCAGATACTCCTGACAAATTCAAATTTCACTTTTACAGAAAAAACTTAAAAGCATACCCTTCAATCCCACTACCTACATGCAAACATATACTCCCTCACCCACTTTTTTCCTGGTCTTGCTTGACAACTGTATGCAATTTTTCAGATACATGCTGGAAAAGAGGTACTAAGCCCAGTCTTCAGCTGTCATGGAAAAGTTTGTCATCTAACCTATTCATAAATGCACACATTGATTATTCAAGACTTTCTTCCTAGAAGACAGGTCCTTTCTTTACAAATCCTTCCATTGACTTCAGAGGGATTGTTTTAGAATCACACTCAATCATGCTGAATAAGTTGTATGTACCAGACTCCCATTTTCCTGGGGCCAAAATGCAACTCTTCTCTCAACCTTCTTCATCCAAATATTCAAACATGAGTGACTATATTCCTTACATGCATCAGCCATCCAGCTATGAAGCAGATGATTTTAGCCACAGCTTTCCTTGCCTTGCCTTCCCAGTAAGCTAATGGCCAGTCTGCGCATTGTTACATCCCCCTTTTCAGCTTGATCCTGTAGTGTGTAAGGCCCCAACTGACTGATGCACCTGTTAGTTAATGCACATGTTGCAGGTTCCTTCACCATATTTACTATTTAGATTTAGAATGGGCCCCTGATGTTAGTGTCATTTCCACTTTGAGCCAACTTTCCTTGTAGCAATTAAAAAGAACCAGAAAAAGAAAAGCACCTGTGCCTTCTCGTGGAGGTACTTCTTGAACTTTCAGCACCCAGACATTTATCCTGTAGTTGATTGTGTTGGAAATGCACTCTCTCCTTCCTACCAGGTATTAAAAGTCATGCATGATATTTTTTTAAAAAGTCATGCATGATTTTTTTAATACGAATACAGGATTTTGCCAAATCAGATCTTAACTTAAAGACCATGTTCTTAAAGATGAAAAAGAGGAAAAAAACCAAGAATCTCTCACTTCGGGGGCATAGAGCAATGATTCTTTCAATGCATCTAGGAAACAGTTCCAGAAAAGAACTCTTATTTACATTCCATAAGCAGCAGACAGGAACCGAACTACAGTAACAGAAAAACTACACGACATGGGAAGAACAGTTCCTACCCAGAAGATGAACAATAAACTCCTATGCTAGCCTAAAACAAAACCCAGATTATACTATTCCAGATCCCCTGTATTTTAATGAACATAAATCTCTAATTACTATTATAGTCTAGAATTTACATGGAGACAACATAGTGAACAATTCACTAAAGACAGTCTCAAAAATGCATCCTATCCTCCCCTTATTTCCTTCTACAACAAGTCTCTTCAGATTTCCGTGTAAGTTTGTTTTATGTTGACCCATTTATAGGGAGTTTTGGGTAAAATTGGTAGGCATTACATCTTTCATTGCTCAAGAAACAGAGATCATCGCCTTCAGAGGGATATTGAAAAATTCAGCTACAGTGATGCAGGATAGTAAAAGAGAATTTATGTTTTATGATTCCTTTTATTATGTGAAGATCTTCATACCTGAACCAGAAGGCTTTTAAATATTTATTATTTTATGGAGGGCAAGACTGACATTCAATATTCTGTTGCACCACAATCCTTATGTCTTACCTTCTGATACATTGGAAATTCTGCGGCTATAGGGGCGATCCAGCAGATGGAAGGTAGAAGGTGGGCTGTATGCCAGTTCTGGCTCAGGCTCAAAGGAAAGATTATCTGTTGAAGGGAATCAGAATTATACAGAAAGTTGTATACTGCTGTGGATTATTTACACACACAGAATATCAGCCCTATTGACCAAATACAACTCTACTGCCAACACAGCAATATATCCCATTAACAGAACTCCTATATCTCACTCCAGTGTACATCCTAGTATTCAATGACTTATGCAGTCCATACAAGTCAGTATTTACCGATCTGTTAATACAACAGACAGTCCATGGATCTGTTTATATAACATCTGAACTACTTCTAGGAAAAAAAACCCAAAACCAAAAAAAACCCCCAAAACACTGCCACTATATACAAATATATACAGAGTGGAGCTTTCCGGAACTGCAGGACTCCCTCAGGACTGAGTAAGCCATTATTTGTCCTAGTGTTTCTGTAAGCTGTTCACATGAGAAATTACATACCCACGAAATTTCCATACGGACTTCTGCTTAGGACATTAACTCTTGGTAAACCTTTGCTGTATTCAGACCCATGTCTCATGGAGGCCATTGGTATGGCCAGAGGGTAATTCTGTCCTCTTCCACTGTGTTCTCTATAGGAACCATGCAACGAAGAATCATAAGGGGTTTGGTGAGAGAACAGATTCTTTTGAGAACTCCTGTGTGAGCAACAAAAAGGAAAACCCCAAGTGCCACAAAACCTCTCAACAGATAGCCTTAATAAATTGTTACATCTTATCATCAAATTCACGTACATTATAAAACAAACTCTGATACTGAGAGGTATTTTGTATTTAGAACTCCAACATCATAATTCTGATTTGGTCATTGACTGAATTAGAAAGACTAAAACTTTTCTCCACCTGAAGTTAGCTTGGATTCTACCTAAACAGGAATAACTGCTTGGAAAATGAGGACATCCAAGGTTACAGCACATTGCGACAATTACTGGAACTAAAAAAATATCCATGACATTATGCCATAAATCCTAAAATACATTTAACTGATGAATTCATCTAACATGTAAAAAGTAAAGCTGCCATTTCTCTTGAATGCTACCTTCCTGATAACAGCTTTAAAAATTTGTGTCTGAGAATGCAAGCATAAAGGAAGGATTGAAAGAATTCCACAAATTAAAACTCTGAAGTTTCTCCTGCATATAGAGAATTTAATTTCTTATGGCACAATCACAACAGCAGAATTAAACAAACTCACCTTCTATCAATTTCCAGTGTCTCTGAGAAGTGGTAGTCTGGATTTTCAAAGGCTTCATTGTAATAAGACATGACAAGTCCTTGGTTTGAGGGATGAAATCTTCCTTATTTTCGTCTCTACTGCTTCATTAATATGTTCATGGGAAGACTGATTACAGACCTAATTACAAAAGAGATGCATGTACACACAAAATGAAAAGAAAGGAACTTCATTCCAGCGTCTTAGAAGATTTTGCCACCCTGCTAACAAATAGCATGAAACAATATAAATAGGAAATGGTTCTAACAGTGCTATTTACCATTGGGAAATTAGAGTCCACCAGAAGTTTCAGGCAAAACAGGAACTAATATTTCTCTATAGTAAGCTCTCTACAAAACTAAGGAACTGGAGTGCCACATGAAGTCTTCCCCAGCACTGACAATGAAGCCAGGTTTTAGAAGCATGTCGAAATATTAAGAAGAAACTAAGTTCTCTCTTTCCTCCTCACACAGGAGAAGCCAAGTACACAAACTTTCTGAGTACTACAATTCCAAAACCAAAGAGGAGGTGAAGTCTGCCCACTTCCTTACTAGCAGTGGCATCTCTAAGCCTTAGTTGTGAACAAGGGACCCACTGGACCGCTGCTATGTACAGAGCTGACATTATTTAGAGACCCACTCTTTATGAGGGCTCTTCTAATTATTCAATGTCTCGATCCTGTAAATAGGTTTAGGTTTAGCTTTATTTCTCACAGAGTGCTCCATTTTAGTCTTAAACTCTGACCAAGTCCGGTTTGCTCAACAAACAGAAGTCCAGGTAAGTCAATGAAAAGGGAACCTTATATTAGAAAAACAGAACCCAAATTAAACAGGTAGTTCTTGCAATTAATCAAAAGTCATACTCAAAATTAAAAAGGCAGAAATTTTTAGCATTTGTTCTTAAATGCACCATGCCAAGTTTGATCAGCTGGCAAGTCATTCAACAACAGGGAAGGAAAAAAAATAAAGGATAAAGGACACATCTGGCAAAATCCATCTGACCCTGCTTTTACCTCAGCTCCACTCCTAGAAAAGCAGAGCTGAATCTCATTTAACGGTACAGTATCAATCAACTTTTCTGTCTGCAGTGGTTTTTTATTTGCAATTTCTACTGCAGTAAAGGAAGTATCACACGAAGAAAAGTATCTTCAAAATGGATAATTGTACAGTGTCTAGTTTCTGAAGACTTGTCAAAGTCTTGTTTTGCCAAAAGAAGCTCTTACATTACTGTTGTGTCATTTACACACCTAAAGATCTTGGAAGAGAGTATAAAATCTTGCAGTGTGACATACAGCTGTAAAACACTGCCCAGGTTTTGCACACTGACTTGCAAAGAGATTTGCACATAAACACATGTGGTTGATTGAATTCAAAGACCTACATTTTAATCAGAACATTGTCTATGCTTTCATTATAGCATGACGAAGCCTGCTATGAGGCCCACATCTTCAGCAAACATTCAGCAAAAAAGCATACCGGGCAATTTGAATCTATGGTGCGTCACCCATCCCTTCTGTAAATAGTGGAATGTGATTACTGCCAACAAGAAACTATAAACATAGTGTCCCCTAGGTGAAACTTGTGGTTTTTTCAGGCAACAATTTCACACCTACAGAGACAGAGTGAGATTCTCATGTATTCAGAAAGGTAATTAGCAGAGCCTCATCCCCTTATCTCCAAAGAAAACCAATAAACATCCCAGGAAGCTAAGGCCCTTACATAAAATTCATGAGAAGTTTAAATCTCCTGAGAGGTAGGTTTTCTTTGACAGGAACCACTTAGCTCCTGATGATCTTTTGAGAACTAACTTAGAATATATCTGAAGTTTCATACAAACTCTTCAGGAATTAGTACATTCTGTCCTTATACTCCATTAAAAAGCATGGAAACCATTCTTGAAAAAGATAATCATGGTCTTCTGCAAAGAGTTGCTTGGAAAACTAAATTTCCCCCTATAAAAGTGTTTTATATTTCAAACCATAATAAAAAGCTAAAGAGGAAAAGATTACTTTCTCAGGGGAAGAAAATTCTCAGACAATTCCCTTTGAAGAGTGTGCAAAATTACATTTTTCTATTTTTTAACTAGTTTCCCAGGAACCCAACTCACTCAGACTCAGCCATCCAGAAAGCTGGGAAGCCTGCCAGCAAGGCAGCTGGAAAGCTGACCACTGATCTAAACAGCTCATCAACTTGCCTGGTCTTCATTCAAACTGTAGAGAGAATGGATATTTTGATGGAAATGTATGGGTTGTGTAGAATCAGCATTACCCAGAAGCAAGCTGGTAGGAAGCATCAACCAGCTCTATCAACCAACTTGCTGAAGTGCAACCAACCAGAAGAAACAGATCAGCCTGACTGAAAAATGCATCCATCATTTCTCTTACTCATTTTACAGACCTCTAGGCATATCCACAAAGGCTCGCTAAGACACTCAAATAAGCCCAAGACAGACTGTCCATTGGTTCCATCATTATCCACTTTATTTCCTTTGAGTCTGAAGATGTGCTTTATGCCAGGATTTCTATGAAAATCCACAGGGACATTTACAATCTAATACTGAACCCAGCACCTGAAGCCATTCTGTTTTTTCTCCACTCCCAAAGTTTTAGGGATTTCAAATAAATTCCCCATGTACGCTGAGGCAAACTCAAATCTTCGCATTTCATTCCTGAAAAAAATAGAGATTTTCCTCTTGCTACTCGAGAGCATTAGATCCCAAATCTTGAGGCATTTGGAGTGAGCAAGAACATGAACATGGATAACCCATATGTTTCCTGACTGAGGCTGTAGCCACTCAAAGGTTACTATGCTACCTGGTACATAAATGGGTGGGATGGAGGTGTGTATATGAGCATTGTCGTGGTTTAACCCCAGTTGGCAACTAAGTTGGCAACTAAGCACCACACAGCTGCTCGCTCACCCTCTCCCCCCACCCCGTGGGATGGGGGAGAGAATCGGGGGCGGGGGGGAAGTAAAACCCGTGGGTTGAGATAAACGCAGTTTAATAGGACAGCAGAGGGAGAGAAAATAATAATGATAACAGGATATATAAAATAAGTGATGCACAATGTAATTGCTCACCACCCACTGACCGATGCCCAGCCAGTCCCTGAGCAGCGATCGCTGCCCCCCGGCCAACTCCCCCCAGTTATATACTGAGCATGACATCGTATGGTACGGAATAGCCCTTTGGTCAGTTTGGATCAACTATCTTGGGCTGTGCCCCCTCCCAGCTTCTTGTGCACCTGGCAGAGCATGGGAAGCTGAAAAAGAAAGTCCTTGACCATGGTAAGCACTACTTAGCAACAACTAAAACATCAGTGTGTTATCAGCATTCTTCTTATACTAAATCCAAAACACAGCACTATGCTAGCTACTAGGAAGAAAATTAACTCTAACTCAGCCAAAACCAGGACAGCATACATGCTCGGCATGTACGGGTGGCACACCAAGGGTGTACAGGTAGCATGCCAAGGGTGCACAGGAGGCACACCAATCCACCCACTTCCTCCATCTCAAGCCCAAAGATCATGAGAAACTCTTATCAAATCAGATGCCTACATTATAGGTTTGGTTTGGGGTTTGATGGACTGGCAGTTTATAAATTTATGATCAGTCATAGTTCCTTGGAAAGAACCTGAAGCAGGTAATACTCAAGCTAAATCATCTCTTTATTCTTTTTGACCTACGATAGGATGCAGTAAACCATAGCTCCAGGAAAAGCTATGACATTTAGACTTACCTTTCCCTTTAAAAAGTTATTTTCCAGAAGAAAAAAAAAACAATAGCTGGAGAACAGAGGTCATTTGTGAAAGAAAGATAAAAAGCAGGAACTTGACAAATCTTCCCTTTGCAGAGTGGTGTCCATTTGTTGGACGACATTTTGGATTTCGGCAAGCAACTAGATAAATCTTGTGTTCCTCCTTTGGAGACCAGAAGGGTTTAATATCAGTGGGTTTGATAATCATCAATATGTAAATAAGTTACAGGATAGGTGGAGAGTGGGTGCTTTCCACTTAAATAATTCAACACACTGTAATGATACAGAACAGGAAACTTCAAGCAGTGCAGACTCATGCGTCTGGATCATTTCCCAGAAAAATAACTGCCTTCACGTCACAGACCCAACAGCCTTGACAAAATATTCCAGGTTAGTTTCATCCATTCCTGTACAGGTAATTCTCCGCTATAGACACTAATCCTCATTTAGAATATAAACCAAACAAACATGAATGTCTTGCTAAAATAGCACTTTTTCCTGGTATCAAGTTGCAGGAAAGCCACTTAGACCTTCAAGTCCTTTACCTGTAATACCTCAGTAAAAAGGATTACATAAAGTACATTCTACTTACACAAATCTTGAATAGAAATGGAAACAGTAAATTCCAGAACTACATCACAATTGACTTAATAGTATTGAATGCAGGGAATAGAACTCATGGAAGAACCGATTCAGAAGGTTGAATGTGCTCTATTTCCATAAAGATCTTTTAGTTTTGTAGGGAATGACTGGACAGGGCTTCACTGTTACCTAAGTTATTTTTATTCATGAATCCCTGTCCTGTTTAACATGTTCCATGCAGCTTCATGCTGAAAAAAATCACATTGATTTCTGGAAGCCAAACTGAGTTTGAGAGACAGACCAGAGTTAAAACTAGATTACATGCTGCATCAGCAACTAGGTTCCAGTACTGACCACTACTCCACTATCTCAATCCCAACAGTTTCAACACTGCTGCAAAAAAACAGGAAAGCCTCTCAGAAAATCTAAAGAGCCTGTGAATTGACGCTAATCAAACGCTACACTCAAGAAAACCTGATCTTTAATTAACATATTAGCAATGAAACAAGCACGAATCATACACAGAAGTGAAAGCCACTTACCTTTTATGCATATTGCCAAAGTATCCAGTCTGCACTGACAAACACCACTTCTTACTGGCCTTCCATTGTGTTTTTATTGATGTCAGCAGGGTCAATTACAGGAGCCAACGTCAACTTTGTTATTTTAGACCTTCAATCAATTTCAGCAACGTAAATTGTGCCTCTGCTACAAAAGATCTTCCCAGTGAAAGATGACATGTGGTAGCACTAATGACTCATCTGCTTACTACAGTATAGGCAAAGGACAGACAACCAAACTGGGAGGGGAATGGAGTGACAGCATCCCCATTATGGTCACAATGCTGCTGTCTCTCCCAACAGCTTGTTGGATCTCGAGCTCACAGAGGAAGGTATTTCCTAGTCCTATGGTGCAATGCTACATACCAGAATTCAGATCCCATCCTCCCTGTCCTCCCAGCCCTTCTTGGTGAGAGTGCGGTGCAGAGAGTAGCCAGGCAGGCTGACAGAAGCAGGCAGAATAGCGTCTGTCTGACACAGGGGAACATCCTACTGTCGGACTATCTCTGCCCTCAGCTGGCTGCTCCCATTGCCTCCAGCTACTGCCTCAGCATCGTAAGCTCTGCTCCTTACTTGCTCTTTACCAGCTTTTTGCACCTACTCACTTGTTTGCCTTGTCCTTTCCATTTAACGTTCCTCTTGTAATTTCCTCCCCCCCACCTCCCAAATATAATAAGACTACAATATTTTCATCCTGTTCACTTTGTTGGCAAGTTAAATCCCTTCTATCACCCATGGCTGCTTAGATAAGGCATTTGGAGAAGGACTGCTGACTACTTCGTGTTTACAGTGTTTCAAGCAGGATTCTACTTCTTCACCTGGGTTTAGACACCTTTATTATAAACATGCCCCTGAAACATTCAAAAAATCATTACAACATATAGTTAAATTTTAGTGTCCAGTAAAGTGTTGTAAAGATGTGGCACACACTTTGGATTTTTTGCTTAATGGCAGTAGATGAAAGTTCAGATACTTCATTAATTCTGTGAAATTCATAGCACTCTCCCTAGTCTACCACACAAATCCCTGCTTCTCCACCAAAAAGGCCGCACAGAATCACAATTCTTATGGACTGAAGGACATATCACCGTGATTTTGCATTATCTAATCCTTTCCCCAGAGACTCCTTTGACAGCAAGTCTCTTCATTTGCTGCTTTGTTGCTTTTAACTCTGACCACAAGTTGCAAACTTAATCCATTGGGAAAACTATGAGCACTGGGTAAAGATGAACAATCAGGGATATATAACCACTAAAATTAGAAATAGGGAACTGAAGAGTAAGAACAGTATACCTGGCAGAGAGAGGAAAGATTGACAAGAATAAGAAACTGAACAGAACTCTGCATTATTTCTTTAATACTGGAAAGACATTACCTAATTCATAGTCTGACTATTATGGGGAAAAAAAAGGCTGAGGCAAGAATCACCTCCTACCAGTGCAAGTCAGTCTTGTGACTGAATTTCCAAACTGCAGACTATCACGTTCTTTGCATATAGCAGGACTAAATCTTGCTTTGCAAAACAAGTTTTTGAAGTGTGTCTACTAACCAACATTACCAGCTACTTGTATTTGAAGGAAATGTCTGGTTACAAAAAAAAGAAAGCAGTTTTTGAGTACCTGTTTGGAATTAGTTTTCTGCTTTCAGTGGAAAGGCAGCCTACCACACCAGGTCTATTAGAGGCATGAGATACTGTTTACTAGAACAGCTCTAATGTTTTGTCTTAAAAGAAAGCTTTGTTTATTCTGTACTTGCAATGGATACCTATACAGTTTAAATGCAACCTTCAAATTATACTTTAATGAGCAGTATCAGTTACAGGAGTCTCATTCACAAGTTCAATTGGAAAAGCTTATGAAAACGGCGCATGTGGTCATTTTCGATAATAAGCAGGGTTTTAAAGATACACCATGTTGTTGAACTAAAAAAAGGACATTGTTCTGTTTGTAATTTCTAGCTTAACTTCCTGTTAGGATATTGCCATCTCATTACTATTTGCACAAGCAGCATTTAAGATGACCCTGAGGGAAAACAAAAGCTATTCACAATATTCTAGCATATCAGCTAAGCAGCTAGAAAATGGCTGGGGAGAACCAGTCAGAAGAAAAGAGAACCAGTTTTGTCACAGGTTTCTCCTAACCTTTCAAAATCCTTACATGCAGTTTTCAAATTGTTGGACAAATAATTTCACATAAACTAAATACTTCTTTTTCAGACAAAATAAAGCTACATTAAAATGCAGTGTAACATGTTAGTACGTTAGGGTTCTATTCTACAATGAACATACAGAATCTATGGACTATACAAGTCACAATTAGAGGCTTTTTCACAAAAATGTGAAATGGGACACCACTATAGAGTACTAATTCCTGTTACGTCAGCCCATAAAGCCATACCACACCACCTCACCACTTCCATGGCAAAAATACAAGTTCTCTCAACAAGCTGGGGGCAGGGTGAGGGGACAGAAAGAAAAAGAAACTGATATCGATTGCTTTGGGTGGAATACTGACATAACAGCCTGGAACAGGTGCCATTTCAACTACATTGCTTAGCGCAGGCAGCCCACTGCTATCCTTATCCCGTGCCAGGGCTGTGGTGCATGGACAGGGACTGACACAGCACCCACACTTGAACTATCAGACCTTCAATATGGCTCTAGAGCTACCGACTGGCTGCTTCTGCTACACAGAGCAGGATCAGGCTGCTGTTGGTCCCAGGACTGGCAGAGGAGACCGCAGGGACACTAGGTCAGTGAAAGCAGAAGTTAGCACAGCTCCCATGCAGTACCACAGACTGCTTGCAGGTTTGTTTAACTAACAGAGCATTACTAAGGGACAGAAACTTAGAAATAAAATCTTGGATGTAAAGATTTGGCTTTTAGACGTATATTTAATCTTCTGCATAGAAACATTTCAACCTTTGTAGGTTAGGGCATAAAGAAAGAGACTTAAGAAAGAGAATAGTATTTAAATAGTATGCCTGTGTGATTTGAGGGAGTGACAGAATGACTGACCACAAAGAACATGAATACTTAAACCTGAGATTTTCCCCACCTATTTAATACAAAAGTACTTCTGGCTTCATGTTACCTATTGTAACATACAAAACTCACAACCTGCTATTTGGAAAATGCAGTGCCACAGCCATTCACTAGCTAGCAGACTCCAACATGCAACCTACACCAAAGCAAAAGCAGATGTCACGCTGCAAGCTGGTGATCCCAGCAAGGGTTGTGCAACACCTCACAGACTGAAGCATGGCACACTGGCTAAATACATCAGCGAAGGATGTGGTTGTTAATCCCCCACGGGACCCACCCTTCCAACTGAAGACAGCAGATGCTCGTATGTGACTAACAGGGCAATAAAGCTGTGAGGTGCCATGCAGCAGGGCTGATACCAAGGTCAGGGCACTGCTCTAAGGGGCTATTTACCTCCCAAATTGCAGAAACCGAGTACATCCCTGACCACGCGTGCAGTCCAGCCGTAACAGTTCTATCACTCTACATTAGCAGCGAGCATTAGTAAACTGCAGTCGCCTGTCAGGCAGTTCGGGCGACTCCTCCAGGCCAGGTGCGCGGAGAAGCCGCCTTCCAGCCCCGCCGCCGGGGACCCGGTGCAGACCCTGCTCGGACCCCAGCAAGCTCCAGCCCCCGGCGACCCCGGCCCTGCCAACCGCTGCTGAAATGACAGAGCCGCAGCGGCGAAGGTCACTGGCGCAGCCCCGAGCCCCGGAGACGCCCGCACCGGCCCCTTACCTGCCGGGAGCGGGTTGCTGGCGCCGGCTCGCCCCGCCAGGTGCTTCGGTGGCGGGCGCCCAGGGAACCGGCACCCCGCCCCGGTGGCGGCTCCTCCCGGTGCCCCGGTGGCGGCTCCTCCCGGTGCCCGGGGGTGCCGCCGTGGCCTCCCCCTTCCCTTCCCTTCCCTCTGAACGGGCTGTGTACGGAACTGCACACACCCACCCCCCGGAAAGGGGGAGCTGAAGTCCTGCTCTTAGAGCTCAAAGAGAGAAAGAAAAACAACAACCAAAAAAAGTCCTTTTCGTCTTACCTGCTATAGAACACGTTGATCTCCAAGATATTCAGTCTCATTCCCTCCATGAATTAAAACATGCTTTGCTCTTGGCCTGGATCACAACAAAAGGACAGAGGGAAATGTTTTTCAGACACATGATGTGTTTGTTACTTTACCTCTGGATTAATCATTTGTAGAGCAGAGATAAAGAACAATCTTGACCTCACATTTTTATTATAGGAAGTCTCTTCTAGGAGTAAAAAAAATAGTTCATGCAAATACAGGCAGTAATTAGGAGCTCCTGGATGGGGAATTTAATATCAGCCCTGCCTTCCTGTACTCTGTATGGACCAGAAGGAACTCCTTCTCTTAGTGTGACACACAGATACTGATTTTTCTTGTCTTCCTCCTCTCCTTACATGTCTTCCTTTCAAGCAGACATGGGCAAAACTACGGACTGGACAAAGCTACAGCTGAGCACCAGCCAGGGTGCAATACAGAGAAGCCAGCGAAGTGCTGGGATGGTGCCTGTTGCAGGAATCTCTGTCCTAAAGCAGCTCAGCAGGGACGCCTCCATTACTTTAACTCCCTGTAGCAGCTGGATGTTGCCAGCTGGACTCAGGGTTACCCCAGCACACCCACCGCACAATAGTCACCGCCAGGCTGGTGCCCAGTGTCCTTCCCGAAGGCTAATGCTGCCCTCGGAACACAGAAGCATCCTCAAACTGAATGTGGGGCCCAACAGCCACCACCAGGACAGACACAGGTGAACAGGGTAAGGACAAGACTGGCTCTGCTGTCCCAGACCTGTGCTCTGCCCATTACTTTTTCCTTTTTGCTAATACTGTACAGAATTATAGAACCCCAGCCACTTTTGTGTTAATACAGCTTGTTACACCATTTTGGCATATTTTATCTCCCCAGAAAAAACACACATCTTAAAACTTCCTGTCAACCTTTGGATTAAAGGCACTCTCACTAGCCAATGGGGAATTGGTAACAAATCAATTTGCTCCGTGTTCAGAAGCTGTGCTGTTGTAATGGCCGAGGATCACTCTTACCAAATGGCTAGTGCTTTTCCAGTTCCTAAACTGGGTAAAACGTGTCTATCCTGTACCAGATACATCCAACATGGATTTAAGTGAAGTTTTCTAATGCTACTTTAAGATTAAGTTTTGCCCAAAGCAACATTCCTGGCATGACTGTAGAGGACTTGTCTGCAGAGCTCTTGTACTGACCCAGGAGCTGCCTGCATACTGCACAGGCCACAGGGCAAAGCAGGGGGGTAGTCGAACACAAGATCCCCCCCAAATTAAAACTATCACTCAGAACTTCCCTGAATGTTTAGAAACGTTTTTTAGCTGTGGCATTATGAAGAGGAACCATGAGGAAGAAAAAGTGTCCTGGAAACACATGGTGTTACTAAATGTGACAGACGGATCTCCAGTATCACAGGAAACAGTATATGGCGCTGGCTTCTATGCTCAGCACAGACTGAAAACTGCTGTTTTTGTGAATAAGGTACATTGGACAAATAATGCACAAGAGGAACCTACCGCACTCCCTGCGTGTGACTGTCGGGCTCTGGCAGAATCATCCGTTCTCTCCTCCTCAGCATGCCTGTCTTCCTGCCTTCCCACCTGGGATTGCCGAGATCCATAAAATTCATTGAAACATTTCCAAGTGTCTAAAATCTTTCTCAACAGAAAAAAAAGAGAGAACACAGAATGTTCTCACAAAATTCATGGGGAAGTCAATCTTGTTTCAATTGCTCCAATCTGTGTTTTGTTTTCACAGGGTCATTAACCCAGTACTTTTCTAGCACACAGAGTTTCAGAAAGAGTCTAATTAAGCAGCAAGTGTATTACTCACCTTTCTTCTTTGTATTCTTAGCAGTAAGAAAAGAAACATAAATAAAAAGCAAAACTGACACCCCCTAGGAAAGTCTTACACCATCAGTATTCCTATTTAAGGCAGAACTGGCCCTGCTATATGTTCACAGCCAAACACAAAGATGGCCCACGCTTGGTTGGCTTCAAGGGACCAATAAAAGTGGGTACTTAGGCTCTGGTGGTGCAATACACATTTGTATCTGGCATATGAATCACACACTTAGCATGAATGCTGAACAATACTACATGATTTTTCAGGAATGCTACCGAGGGGTTTCAATTTCCATCTCCTGAATTGTCAGGAATGATCAACTGGAAGTTGTTCAAACGAAGTCCATGAAATGTGACGCTCAACCAAGGAACCAAAACCACCCGTGTAACGGGCTTCACTGCGGTATCCAGCTCTGTTACAAACAAGCCGATCCTACATGCTTTCAAGCTGAAGCACAGCCCAGCCTCTCGGGAGGGCAGCAGTCACACAGCATCAGCCTTTGCTATACAAAAAATCCCACCTGGGAAAAATCATCCTGGAGATCTGTGAAATGGAGAAAGGGAAAAAGCAATAGGCTTGAATTCCTGCCCTCTTGTATTGGCCTCCAGAGTGACCTATTGAAGGATAAGGGCAAGTTATAGCTTATTCTCATGGAAGAATAGCTAAAAACACATTAGTCATATTCTAGACCAATCTACCAGCATGAAGGCTGCGATCTTGGGCATTTGCTAACAAACATCTTGAGACAATCAGGGAGATCATGAATAAGAGGGGTTAATTGTGCCGGGTCGATAGGGGCTAGCATCGGGGATTTCCTTAATTCGTCTCTTTCATATTATCGCTTGTATGCAGGCTGCCTTCTGTACTGCTGCAGCCAGATCGGAATAGCCTGTGGCTTTAATCTCCAGTGGTTCCCCTCTCTCCTGGGGATCTATACCACCTGCCCAGTATGCAGCTCATGCAATTAAGGAATAATTATGGTCTCCTGGCGTGGTAGTTAAAAATACTCCTGGTCCCCAAAAGCCTCCTGCTTCTTCCTCACTTAACATAATTCGGTCTCCTTCTTCAAGAGAAACTTGCCACACATACTCGACTTCCGATTCTCCGGACTGCCTTGAGAATTTCTCCTGTATTTTTATCAACTCTGCTGGTGACCATGGGATTGTTCGCACAGTAGTGCGGATTTCATCATCGTCATCAACAGTGGTCTCAGTTTTAACCAAAGGTTGCAAGGAAAACAATTGAGGCTTGGAATCGGAGGTCCCTTCGACCTCATCATCATCACTGTCAAACCAAAGATCACCATCTTTTCACCATCTTTTCACCATCTTTTTTACCATCCCAAATTCCAGGGTTTGCACTACGCATTAATCTACGAATCTGCTTAACCGGAGCAGAAGGTTGCATTCTATCCAACAACCGATTAACTCTTTCCAGCAATTGTTTAAGACAATTATTCTCACTCACAAGTTTATCAACTCGGGTTCCTAGTGTTTTTCCTGTCTCCCTCTCAAAGGCCAATGACGACTTCAACACCTCATTTTCCGATTTTCTACATTGGAAACGAGTTTGGGAGCAGGGGTTTCCTTAGCTTCTTGCTGAGCACAAGACAAACAGGCTCCTAACACCGCACAAGTCACACCTTTATCTTTTTTCACTCCAAGCCTTTGCGCAGCCTGACACTGCTCAATGCGTTCTACCGCTTTCTTTTCGTTCTTCCAAAATTTTTGAGCCCACTCCTTCCCAGCCTGGGAAAGGGCACATTTGTATCTTTGCAGCAGTTTATCCATGGTAATCCTGCCAACTATGCCAATTTTTTCTGTTGTGTTAAAAGGGTTAAAGTAATTTGGCAGATGCCCAGTTCGTCGTCGTAAGTCCGGTCACATTCGGTGTACTGAACTATCATGATTACAGATGCACAAATAACACGATACACCTTCAGTCTAGTCACGTTCCATCAACTACCACGGCCACACTTAAAGAGTCTGGTCGCGTTCAATGAGAACTATCACAGCTAGATTAATGAATAGTGCAGTTTATTAAAGCAACAGATACACAGGTTCTTTTGGATTACCGGTGATAAATTCACTGTCTGCAAAGCAGGTGCAAATACCAGAAGTATGAGTAATGCATTAAAAGATATAAAGCGACTCTATAGAGGTTTCTAAGTTTCCTGGGGAGGCACTTGGTATAACCAAGTGTNACGCTCAACCAAGGAACCAAAACCACCCGTGTAACGGGCTTCACTGCGGTATCCAGCTCTGTTACAAACAAGCCGATCCTACATGCTTTCAAGCTGAAGCACAGCCCAGCCTCTCGGGAGGGCAGCAGTCACACAGCATCAGCCTTTGCTATACAAAAAATCCCACCTGGGAAAAATCATCCTGGAGATCTGTGAAATGGAGAAAGGGAAAAAGCAATAGGCTTGAATTCCTGCCCTCTTGTATTGGCCTCCAGAGTGACCTATTGAAGGATAAGGGCAAGTTATAGCTTATTCTCATGGAAGAATAGCTAAAAACACATTAGTCATATTCTAGACCAATCTACCAGCATGAAGGCTGCGATCTTGGGCATTTGCTAACAAACATCTTGAGACAATCAGGGAGATCATGAATAAGAGGGGTTAATTGTGCCGGGTCGATAGGGGCTAGCATCGGGGATTTCCTTAATTCGTCTCTTTCATATTATCGCTTGTATGCAGGCTGCCTTCTGTACTGCTGCAGCCAGATCGGAATAGCCTGTGGCTTTAATCTCCAGTGGTTCCCCTCTCTCCTGGGGATCTATACCACCTGCCCAGTATGCAGCTCATGCAATTAAGGAATAATTATGGTCTCCTGGCGTGGTAGTTAAAAATACTCCTGGTCCCCAAAAGCCTCCTGCTTCTTCCTCACTTAACATAATTCGGTCTCCTTCTTCAAGAGAAACTTGCCACACATACTCGACTTCCGATTCTCCGGACTGCCTTGAGAATTTCTCCTGTATTTTTATCAACTCTGCTGGTGACCATGGGATTGTTCGCACAGTAGTGCGGATTTCATCATCGTCATCAACAGTGGTCTCAGTTTTAACCAAAGGTTGCAAGGAAAACAATTGAGGCTTGGAATCGGAGGTCCCTTCGACCTCATCATCATCACTGTCAAACCAAAGATCACCATCTTTTCACCATCTTTTCACCATCTTTTTTACCATCCCAAATTCCAGGGTTTGCACTACGCATTAATCTACGAATCTGCTTAACCGGAGCAGAAGGTTGCATTCTATCCAACAACCGATTAACTCTTTCCAGCAATTGTTTAAGACAATTATTCTCACTCACAAGTTTATCAACTCGGGTTCCTAGTGTTTTTCCTGTCTCCCTCTCAAAGGCCAATGACGACTTCAACACCTCATTTTCCGATTTTCTACATTGGAAACGAGTTTGGGAGCAGGGGTTTCCTTAGCTTCTTGCTGAGCACAAGACAAACAGGCTCCTAACACCGCACAAGTCACACCTTTATCTTTTTTCACTCCAAGCCTTTGCGCAGCCTGACACTGCTCAATGCGTTCTACCGCTTTCTTTTCGTTCTTCCAAAATTTTTGAGCCCACTCCTTCCCAGCCTGGGAAAGGGCACATTTGTATCTTTGCAGCAGTTTATCCATGGTAATCCTGCCAACTATGCCAATTTTTTCTGTTGTGTTAAAAGGGTTAAAGTAATTTGGCAGATGCCCAGTTCGTCGTCGTAAGTCCGGTCACATTCGGTGTACTGAACTATCATGATTACAGATGCACAAATAACACGATACACCTTCAGTCTAGTCACGTTCCATCAACTACCACGGCCACACTTAAAGAGTCTGGTCGCGTTCAATGAGAACTATCACAGCTAGATTAATGAATAGTGCAGTTTATTAAAGCAACAGATACACAGGTTCTTTTGGATTACCGGTGATAAATTCACTGTCTGCAAAGCAGGTGCAAATACCAGAAGTATGAGTAATGCATTAAAAGATATAAAGCGACTCTATAGAGGTTTCTAAGTTTCCTGGGGAGGCACTTGGTATAACCAAGTGTTC
>VYZW01059573.1:167253-179335 GCA_013401315.1 Balaeniceps rex | reverse complement strand
TTAATGAATAGTGCAGTTTATTAAAGCAACAGATACACAGGTTCTTTTGGATTACCGGTGATAAATTCACTGTCTGCAAAGCTGGTGCAAATACCAGAAGTATGAGTAATGCATTAAAAGATATAAAGCGACTCTATAGAGGTTTCTAAGTTTCCTGGGGAGGCACTTGGTATAACCAAGTGTTCGAATCTTACCCAAAGGTTCCTGATTGGGGGGAAAGAGAGGCTCCGCCCATCGACTGATCCCAGAAGTCAGAGTGGTAGGCGATGGTATCTTCCCTAACATTCTCTCTCTCTTAAGTTATTTTATACTATATTTTACTTTTCAGGTGGAGCTTGAGTGACTCTAGTCATACATACCTTTGTTATGATTGGTGTAAAACTTTCTCACTTAGCTTTTAAAGGTATAAACTAGGAAAATTCAAAGCGCAAGCTCAGTGAGGGGTGGTTGCACCTTGGAGGCAGGTAGCTTTTGGGATGGAGGTGTGTTTTGGTATTATAACGATATTATAATGAGCAAAGTTCACCAAAGTACAGCATTTTGTCAAAAACATGACAGACTGTTGGCCCAGGGTAGCAAATACGCAGCTTATCAGTTCCATGGTACCTTCAAGTTCCTATATTATCACAGAGCCCGGCCTCAGTGTCCCCACACTGCTCCACCCTCTGGGCACTTCCTCTTAGAGCCAGCACACCAAGTTCCCCTGGCATTGCCAACATCTAAGGTTGCAGGCCTAGGGAACTTCGTGGAATGGATTCCTTGCACGTCAGCCGCACTCCACCCTGGAAGCTTCTTCGATGCTGTACCTTTCCTAAAAATGTGAATATAAGTTTAATTTCTAAGTCACCTCCAGCAATTATTCCACACCTACAAAGCGTTTGTTGTTGTTGATTTTTTTTTTAAGTAATTCTCTGCAATAAGGAAGTTCCTGTGCTTTAATTCCATGTCTCTATTTCACAACAATTCCCCTTAAGATATACCTTTCTCCTCTGCCAGTAATACATCAACTTACTGATCATAAACATGTACATCTAAATTACTTTAAGACTACATTTTTATTAATAACATTTTATGGTTTTATTATTAAAACTGATTATCCACATCGATTCTTATTGCCAATAAAGCAATTCAGAAATCACATACCTGAGCTGATGACTCACAGGTAAGTTAAGAAACGTGCTCATTTATGTCTGATTCAGCATCCTGAAACCTAATGATGACTTATTTTTAAAAGTACTGCAGAAAGCGGATGAGGAATGCTCAGAAAAATCTGGTTATCAATTTAATTACCAGTAGAATACAGTAAGAAACGCTAGAAATGTGCTTCCCCCCCGCCACGTAATACTGTTGAAACTACTGGAGGTTTAATTTTCTTTTTCGTCACACATGCTGTTATTTTTGCACAAAAGGCAAGAATTATTCTAAGAAATAAGTCTCTCAGGGATGTTTACCACAAATTAACACAAAAACCACCACACCCTCACTGTCAGATGGAAAAAGAGATCCAAGCATCTGCTGACTTTGTTTGCTCCAGCTCATACTCAGTTTTCACATTCAAGGGTAAAGTTGTGTTGTTTCCACTGCAGCCCATGCCACTGGATCCGATCGCTCAGAACAAGCTAGGGAGTCTGGGCCTGCGACCTAACAAGAGTTGACCAAATATCGGAGTTTGCAAGAAGTTTTTATAGCACCCAACACTAGCATGGACATTTAATAGTAACAGAAGACATCAGAACAACAGCCCTTTCTAAGCCAAACGCCCGTGAGAGACACCCGGCAGTCAGAACACCCCACCGCCCCGAACGTGGGGTGCTTGGGCCTTGCCTCATTCTAACAGAGAGGGTGGTCTGCTAGGAGTGGTTACACCCTGCTGCGTTTCTTCACGGTATTTTTAAGGAAAGCCCTGGGCAAGAGGAAGAAAGGGACTCTGATGTCCCCAAATCTGAAACCCTTATTTTAAACCTACAAGTTTGAGGATACAAAGCGACGCAGCGGAGGGAGAGGGGCCCGGACCAAAGACAGGAGGGAGCGGGCCCTGCGCGCCTCAGCCGCTTCCCTGGCAGCGCGGCGACACACGCCGCGCCCCTGAGAGGCCCCGCGTCGAGCTGGGGGCAGCTGCGACGCCGGGGAAGGGGACGACCCCCGTCGCGGCTCCTGCGGCCCGCGGGACCCGCCTGAGGGGCGACCGCGGCCCCGGCCGGCGCACCGCCCGCGGGGAGGGCCGTCGCGGGCGCCCCCTGCGGGCGAGGCGCCCCGGGGAAGGCGGCCCCAGGGAGCAGCCTCGCCCCCGCCCCGCCAGCAGCCCCAGCTCTGCGGCAGCCGCCGCCCCACAGCTTCGCCGGCTCAGTAACGCCCGGAAACGGCAGCACCGACGCGGGGATAGGGCCTCCCCCACGCAGAGATGAGCGGCCTCGGGGCCGCCGCGGAGCCGCCGGGCTGGCAGCTGGGTAGCGGCAGCAGCGGTAGGGGCGCGGGGGGAGCAGATACCGAGCGCCGCGGAGCGCAGGCGGGGGGGGAGCACCCACCGGTGGGCGCCCGCGGCTCCGGCAGGTGGCGAGGGGAGGGAGAGGAGGACCCGAAGGAGCGGCGCTGCCGCCGTCCCGCCTCGGCCTCCCTCGGCGCTGCGGGGTCCCGGGGGGTGGCTGTGGTGGGGGGCCTGTGGGGCTGCGGCCGGGTCATGTTGTGGTGAGCCCCGCTCCGCAGCCCCGGTGCTTCCTCCCTCTCGCAGAGGTCTTTCATCCCGAGGAGACGCGCCCCTCCGCACCTGTGGATTTCCTGCAGGAGCTGCCCAGCTACCAGTCGGCGCGGAGGCGCCGCGCCGGGGGCACCCAGGGGCGGCGGGCGGCCCTGCAGGGCTCCGCGGGGCTCCGCGCTGCAGAGGCCTGGGGGCCGGAGCAAGAGAGAGGCGAGCTGGCTGCTCTCCCTGCGAGAGAATACCCCTTGAGTATCGCGGAGAAGAGGAGATTAAGGTTAATCTTTACACTTCTTTTCTTTTTTTTTTTTTTAAATTGCCTTTTCCTAAACACATGTGCGATGGAAGGCTGAAGCGGAACTGGGTTCATCTGTATCTGTGTTACCTGTGGCATGTGGTTTTGATAAGAAGTTGCCCAGGTTCTCATGCCACAATATGGCAGGCTCCCTGTGGCACCTCCAGCTGCAGGAGCATGGCCAGGGGCTCTTGGGTGGCGTGAGGGAGTACCTGACTGGCAGGAGGGATAGGTTGAATTGGAAGAAATAAGTCAAAACTGGGAATTAGCTGCAGCAGCCAAATGCGTTTCTCACTGGCTTCCTTTTTTTTTTTTTTTTTTTTGCCTCAGGATTTTGTGCTTTTAAGGGTCACTGTGGGTTATCTGCCATCAGCAACCCCTTTCTGCTCCGCAAGTGCTGCTGTTCTTGAGTCTTCTCAGCAGTTCTTCCAACATACATTGCGCTCTCTCTGGTGTGGCTCAATACAGGTGGAAAGAAGCTTTCCAGGACCATTTCTTCTTTTTTTTTTTTTTCCATATCCCTTTTTAAATCCCTCTTTGCTATGAGCTGTAAGCAGTTCCTGCCCTTCTGGTGGTAACCCCCAGCAGGGAGAGGATTGCAAAGAGCATGCCTTGCCTTGCCTGTATTTCTGTGCTTGTTGTCTCATGTCTTACTGCTGGGCTGAAAGCTCCTTTGAGGAGAGGATGCAGTACGTTTTTACATTGTTAGGGAACAGCTGCACCTTTAAATTGTATACTTTGTAGTTGTCCTTATGAACCAGGAGAGAGGTGAAAGTACAATTAATGTCTGGTGTTCCACAGAGAACAAGTTACTCACTTGCAAGAGCGGTGGGAAACCAGTTACAGCCTGACCCTGGAGTTATGTTTTACCCTACAGCCTGTACACAAGGAACAGCAGAAGATCTAGGTCGTGGTAAAGGAAAGTGCTCGATACATTGAATTTTTATTTGAAGTAGGGTATCTAAAGCTCAGTTCTTCAAGAAAAAGGAACTGCAGTCCTGTGGCCATGGTGTGTGTTAGGAGCGGAGTTGGGATGTCCCAAGCTTGTTTACACATTTTAGCGCTGAGAAATTCTGGTGGGGCTTCTTGGCACTTCTGTGGATCAGTAATCTCTGTATTGTGCCAACACAAAATGCTTGATGTAAATGTCCTGAAAACCGAACACTCAACTTCTGTAACACAGATGAATGTGCAGCCCACGCCTCTATTTAAAATGCAGACCAAACATGGGCTAGATAGTTCTCCAAAGTGTCTGTTCAAAACACTACATGCTGCAGCTTGTAGTTTCCACAAAATGAAATCTTTTGAGAGTAGCTGTATTTGCACTTAAAGATGAGGTCATCTGCTGCCTGTTTGCTTGTTGCACGTAGGGTTTAATTCAGCTTCCTGCCAAAATGCTGATTTTACTTTGAGCTGAGAAGGATATGGAGATTTTGTCAACATACAGCACACATGGCAGTGGCATGGCGTGGCACTGAGGCGCTTATGCAGTTAAGTAGGGTTGTGTACAAAGTATTTTAAAATTGAAACCTTTGTCTTCTACTCTAGCATGGTGTCCTCGTGGGTACTTAACTGCTGCCCTTCTTCAGTGGCATCAGAGACTGGAACAGCATTTGCTGCATACAAGTCAATCTTCAAGCTATGTTTCTGGGAAGTTTTGTCTGTTTTTAAAGTTTCTTAAAAGAAAAAATGAAATGCAAACTCTGAGCCACTCGGAATTCTCCTTGATGCTGTTGCTGACCATGCAGCAATTTTTAAAGTGCAAATGTATGCATATAGTATGAAAATCTATAAGTTAGAAGTGCTTAAAAATTACATTTGTGGCACATCCTTGGTGTTTGTTTGCAGCTGATTATTAGAACAGTACACCCCCACACAGGTTGGCAAAGAAATATGTTCTCAAATTCATTGGCACTTTCCAGAAATTTTTTCAAAATGCTATAAAAACTGAATAATGAAAATTGAATAATTTTGATAACATTTGTTTTCTATTATGTACTGGAATGTGATATAAAAGTTAAAACTGTAAAATCCAAATGGAATATTTAAGCCTCTTTACAGCTCTCTGGTTTTTTTACTTTTTTCCCCACCACATATTTTGACATTCTGATTTTGAGATCTGTGAATTTTCTACAAAAAAAGAATCATTTTCTATTTTGAACAGCTGCATTTATAGCATTAAAAGAGGAAAACTAAATATTTCAGAGAAGTTTTTTAAGAGCCTCTTGGTGAAGATGCTCTGGTCGGAAGTTTTGAGGAAAGAATCTTCTCTTCCTTTTCCAGCCATTTGTAAATATGAAATCATTAATGGCAACTTCCCTGAGATCCCACCAGGAAGTTCACCTACATATTTTTTCTGTCATGCAATTGTCAATTGGATTTTTTTTTTTTCCTCCAAGAGAGGCAAGTGTTTTCTGTGAGAGGATGTGCTGTATTTGAACTAACTTGATGTTGCAGTTACCGGGAGGAACAGATGGGGACAGCTAGCTTATGTTACTCCAACTTTTAGCACTGTGCTATCCCTCTGAAGGCTGCAAGCAGCCTCCATTGTGCTAGCCCCTATTACTTGTAGTGTAAAAGTACTTCTTGTGCTCAGTAACTGTATTTCTTGATTCTTAGGGACTGTCAGCAGGCTAGTAGAAACTATTTATCTGGATGGAAACAGTGGAAAAGAACTAGCAGTAAAACATTGAAAAAAGTCCTCAGTGAAGTCAAGGGGTTGTCATCTTATCTGGAGCTTTGGCGACATGATATTCACAGCATAGAAGGTATTTACTGTCTTATGTCGATTTCTCCTCTTTCAGGTTGCTTCTGTCATTGGTAGTTTTAGGTGTGTGAGCATAGTTTCAGATATAACTGTATGCATTTAAGAAGTTATCTGCTTTCTTTATTATTGCTGATGTAGAATCCATGATGGATTAGAAGGAAATATATTGGAGAAAATTATTAAAAAGTCACATTTCCATTTCAGTTATATAGCTAAAAACCTGCAGTAGTTAAAACCAGCTTTATTAATGTTTTGTCAGTTAACTCAATGTAACTGAAATGATAATCTGCTCATTCTGTATTTTCAGTTATTTTATTGTCTTAATTATTGGCACATGTTTCTTTTATTCCCAGGGAAATTTGGTACTGGCATCCAGTCCTACTTCTCCTTCCTGCGTTTTCTGGTTCTACTGAATTTTATAATTTTTATCCTGATGTTCAGTTTTGTTACTCTTCCCAGCATCATTTCTAAATATGGAATATTCAACAGTAGCTTTGCTGAAATTCCTCCAAAGAACATAGGTAAACATCTTCTCTAAGTACTGCTGTTTTTTGTAAGATTCCCCCTTTCCATCAGCTTCTCCTCCACCTCTCAGGGCAAAGAAATGCTTTTTTTTTTTATAAGAACTTCCCATGTTTGGGAACTTGATCTTGCAGTTTAATGGGCATTACCATTTGAATGTCTTTTCCTGCCTTTCTTTTGACAGAGCCTCACTGCACAGTTTATGAACCTAGTGGTAATAAGGGACTTGTTTACTTCTATACTTACCTCAAAGATTTGCTCAGTGGCACTGTAAGTAATTAGATTTTTTTTTTATGAAGTTTCTGTGTCTCACATAACGTGTAAAATGTGAAAACATTTTACTTGGGGAATGAAGCTTTGATAATTTTGAAAAATGATAAGGCATATGCATCACTGGGGTAAAATTAGCCTTTATCCTTTATCTGTGAGAAGGGGAGTTTTCAAACTGACTTTTACTGAGCATCCACAAGGCCTGGTTGGCCACGTGCTGCAGTCTCCGCCTCTCCTCCCCAGCTGCTAAACATTACATATTCTGGAGCACGCTGCCTATTGTGTTCTCTGTGTAGGGTCTCAGTGTCCTTGTCATAGAGCTCTTTGATTGGAGATGGGAGGGATTTTAAGCACATGGTGTCTGCATAACGGTTTGGTAGAATTAATGGCAGTATTTAGAAGCTACAGACTGTTGTAGCTTGCTGGGGGTCCCAGAGGTAATTTTAAATTTACAATTTGGTTGGATTTAACTGGGCAGTTGCTGCTACTGTTACAAATTCTATTTAAACTTCATGTTTTCACAGGGGTTCCTTGAAGTGACAAGTTTGTTTTATGGCTATTACACAATAGATACTGCATGGGTCAGTATCCTGAGGTACAACTTGCCACTAGCATATCTGCTGGCTACATTTGCTTACCTTGCATTAAGTCTCCTCTGGATAATAAAAAGGTAAAGACGTTGGTATAGTTTACTGCTACCTATTGCACAGTTTACATTGCATTCTTGCTTGTAGGGAACATGCTGCATTCTAGAACTGGTTTATATGGAAATGGAGAATCTTTTGCTTGAGGATGCAGTGCCGCAGTAGCCTTTGTCTGTCTTTGGAAAACTGAGCCAGCAAAATAAATAAATAAATTTGAAGTGTTAGTTTTTCATATGTACGCATACATATAAATAAGAGATCCTCAACTATACAGTAGTTGTTGTTGGAGGATTTTATTTTGGGGTTTTTGGGGGGTTGTTTTTGCCATCTCAGTTTCCTGGGCCAGCTCTTTGCAGTGTCAGAGAAGCATTGGATGAGGTGAGAAGGTATGACTGTGGCTAAGTGCAGAGGGAAGTAACCTGATATAAAGCAAATGTGGCTGTTTGCTCATGGGGGCGGGGGGCAGGGGGAAGTGTGTGTGTGTGTGTCTGTGTGAGTGTGGTTTTGTCTTTGATGAGCAAAGGTGCTTGAGGTGTGTGTTTTGTTTCGTTTTCTGTGGATAAAGTATGTCTTTTCGTGAATGAAGTAAAGTTGTATTTTTCTCTAGGTCTGTGGAAGGATTTAAGCAGAACTTGGTGCATGATGAAGATCAATTTCAGAGTTACTGTAACAAAGTCTTTGCAGGCTGGGACTTCTGCATTACAGATCCACATGCAGCACGGCTAAAACATCGCAGCTTGCAATATGAGCTCCAAGTGAGTAACTTTCATTTTTCTAAGATTGTGGTTTCATATAGCTTAGATGGCTAAAAAAGAGAGGTGTATAATACTGCAGATAATGGAATAAGGATAAGAAGGATTAAAGTAATTTATATTGGGGGCAGGACCACCCGCATCCTCTTGCATGCTTTCTAGGTAGCTAGAATTGTGGTGTGAGAAGGATTGGTACTGAGGTTGATGGCCCTTCCCGCATCGACTGGGAACTGAAGCCAGCCTGTTAGCTGCTTGTCTTATCTGCCTCTTCCTCACACTCCAGTCCTGCTTCCTGTGTTAGTTTCTACATAATCCAACAGGAAGAGCTATCCCAGCTGTGGACAAAGCCCTTGTACTGTGGGGAATCAGTTTGAGTATACTGGGTTATAAGTCTGCAGTGTGGTAGGCAGTAGTCTGGGGAGGAATAAAATTCAGATGGTACTCTTCATACAAGTTGAGAGCATTGTTGCAGTAAGAAGATACTGAAAGTTTTTCGCTAGGTGTCTTTGACACACATGCACATACAAAATGTGAATGCAGCTAATATATTTCCCAAATCATAAAGCTCTCTGAAAAGAGAGTCTGAAAGGCTTTTCTGGTGAAACAGTGCCTTCTTTTTACTCTCTACACTGGAAGCAGAGATTTGTGTGGTGAAACGATTACCTTTAAAAAGATACTTCCACTTCAAACCACAAAGCAGTAATTACAGATTTCATAAATTACAGTAAGTTGCTTTCTGCTCTAGTAAAGTTCACAGTCATCTTTTTTCATCCTATAACTAGAGCCTTCTTCACTTACCACACTTTTTGCTGTAGAACTCACACCTTAGAAAAACTTGCACCTTAATATTACTGTTTGATGGAAATAAGTCCTTGGAAAATACCTGGGTAATCTGTGGGTTTGCCCAGGTTAAATTGCCTTCACAGGTGATACTGTATTTTTATGTCAGCTAAGGTGAGACATATCAAGTTTACGTGACAAGCTGCTCAAGACTGTACTTTGTTCTCTCTGTGCCATCCCCCAGTTTTCCTTCACAAAGAGTAGGAGAAGGACGTTTGAGCCACAGCAGTGAGGACTGGTTATTTGCCTGCAGAAGTAAGGAGATGAGTGGGCTGATTTACCCATTTCAGAGTTTAGTACCAAGCTATCTGAGATCAGTCTCTCACAATACACAGACAAGTTGTCTTTCTGTCCTCAAGGAGATATGTTACTGATATAGTAGAGATAAGAGGATTACGCGACGCTTGTCTTTGGCTACAGGGCCCTGAGCCTGAGGAGACTGAGCACAGTGGTGCTTCTGCTCCTGCAGGACCTGTTCGTGTCAATGAAAAGGCACTCTCAGTTCATCGTGCTTGGGCAGGTAGTGGAGTGACCCTCCTAGAACAGGCTATGGATTTGCACATCCCAGAGGTAGAAGACATGGTGTCAAGTGTTGTATGCTGCATCAGAAAACTACACATCCTTTTTCTTTTGTTTGTAGACGGACTTAGAGGAAGAACGACTGAAGCGAAAAATAGCTGATAGGACAATGAAAGAAAAGCTACGCATCTACTCTCTGAGAATATTTATAAATATAATTGTCGTTGCAGTTTTATCAGGATGTTTCTACTCTATTTATAGAGCAACTGTCTTCTCTCAAGGAAACTCGAATGTAAGTATGAGACATGACATTAGGACAGATTCAATCGGGGCTGGTGATTACAGCAAGAGGAACTATTGTGAAAGAGTCAAGTATCTTAATATAGCACCTTTCATGCAAGGGATCTGAAAATGCTTTCTACAGACCTAGAATTTTTTTAGTGGAGGAGAGTGAGAAGGATTGAGAAGCATGTGCAAAAAAACCCCAGTGATGTCTCCCTTTGATACAGAGGCTCCAGTGTCATCTGCCTGGGAGCTAATGCAGCTGACAGGAGAAGCAGCCCTCACTTCCCTTCCCATGCAACTGTTCTCACCTCGCTGTGATCTGCTAGTACAAGCGCTTTTGTGTCTGGGCAGTGAACTGGCTCAGGGAACTGATCTGGTTAAAACAAACTTCATCATGATCAGTTTCTTGATCTGGTCCACTGCTGAACTGCAAAAATGAACAGCAAGGGAAGGGGAGAGTAAAGATTATGATCTGTATTGTGGCTTGAGTTACAGCTGTGTGGGGAAACAGGAAGACTTTGAACACGGAGCACTTTGCAGAAGAAAAGGTTCTTGCATCAGTAGTGGAAAGAATCAGGTTGGGTGGGGTTCTTCACCCCGTGCAGGACAAGCAGATGGGAAGAGTGGTTCAGAATAACGACTACAAGAGCAGACAACAGTTTCGCAACAGTAATTGACTTCTCTGTAGGACCCCAGGGTTGAATTAGCCTGACATGAATGGAGACTGCACTTTTTCTCTCCCTCTGTTCATTGGTGATGTGATGGGCACTGCCTGTATATGCAGAAAGTTGTGCTCGTGGTGGACCTAACTGTTCTGTAAACTGCCAGGATTGCAGAGAGAGAAGCAGGAAACGGGTACTAAAGAAGTGTTTGTGTCAGAGGTATTGTTTGAGGGCAGAGAAAGAGGATAGCACAACACTGAACAACTTGAAAAACAGCCTGACTTGCTGTCAGCTTTATGTATAAGGGTTGATATCTTGACCTTGCCTAAATGAGTAGGTAGAGGAGCTTGTTAAGATCATAGGAAAGTCAGGGGAGCTGCTTAGCACCAGTGCGAATAACTTGAAAAGTGTCTGCTCTCTGGCATAGGTGTAAAAGCTGGTAGCTGTAGTGCTGGGCTAGACAACAGTCAGACACAAGCCTTGGTGAGATGAGCCTCTTCAAACAGAAGCTTTGGGGAAGTGCTAAAATACTCATACCTGGGGGTGGGGGAAGTTACTGGTGAAGGGAGCAGGAGAAAGCAAGGGTATAGCAGCAAACTGCAGAGATAGATAGCAGTGGTCTGGCTTGTAGTTCCAAATGTGGGTGGGGGATGAAGACAGAGTAAAAGATGCTACCTGGAATCCTGGACAAGAGAGGCTGATGGGTAGCCGTAGAGAGCACAATGTCAGGAAGGTGTGTTTCTGTCAGTATTATCTTTCTCTTGTCTCTTCTTGTACAGGATGCGAGCAATACAAACTTCCAGGCTAATCTCTTAGTGCAATATCTGCCTTCCATAGTGATCACGTTGGCCAACTTCATTGCTCCTCAGATCTTCTCATTTCTGATCAGATTTGAAGATTATTCACCAGCGTTTGAAATCAGGCTGACACTCATGAGGTAAAGATGTTTTTATTGTGGCCTTGGATGTTTCAACAACTTGTTCTTGGTAGGTTATAAGTATTGTAAACATTGAAATATCAAGAAGCAGAGAGGTTGAACTCTCTGCACTGGAAGGCCTGGGCACTGGAAGCCAAGCAGGCATTGTTTGACTTATGTTTAGTTGGAAACTTTAATTTTACATCTGGAAACAATCTCCTGTTTTGATGACAGTACAGTGCAATCACTTCAGTGTCCAATTTTTTTCTCAGTCCTATTTAGCTGTGTGATCTGGACATCTTCAACAACCTGAATAAATAGTCACTAGAGAAGTTGTGGCTGCAGAGCTGTGAATTCACACTGCTTTGCGTGCAGCAATTCCTTGAATAGCAAATGTGTGTGTACAGCAGTGACCGAAGCGTGGCTTTGCTCAAGGCAGAAGTTAAAAGTTTTGAGCTAAAAGATACTTCAGTGTGAGAGCATGAAGAACTGGCATTTGGCAGCTTAAGGCAGTAAGATCTGGGTTGAAGCATCTAAACTGATCTTTCTGATTTGGCTAAGTGCTTCCGAAGGCCTGAAGCTACATGAGAGGGAAATGCTGCACACAGAGTTATCACCTAGCTTCTCAAACTGCACTTGAGAGTCCATTGCAGGGTCAAGATCTGCAGCTGAAATGACTGATCTAGGAACAATATTGAGAAAAGAAACAACGGATTGTAGCCTAAAGCAGGGAAGGTGAAGAGCAATTTAGCTTACTACTAAGGAAAGAAGTGTGTTTATTAAATAGCTGGTCATTCCATTAAAGCCCTGTATGACCTGACCCTTTTGTGTTTTGAGCCTTCCTTGGACTCCTGTGCAAGTTGAGCCAGGTGTTAGAATGGCTCTTTTTTGGCAGGTTTGGAAACTGGGTTTTGCCTT
>VYZW01059573.1:132070-164113 GCA_013401315.1 Balaeniceps rex | reverse complement strand
GCAGAAACCACTTCTCCCTGCAATAGCAACTATAAAATACTTCATCATCTTTTACATTAAAAAGGTAATGAAGGTTTGTGGTAAACAAAATTGAGCACATATCTGTGGTTTTTGTAATGTAGATATGCAGTGATTTAAAACAACCAACCAACCCTAAAAAAAACCACCCAAGGATGCAGTGTACTGAAAATGAGGTCATGGTATTCCATTTTCTGTAGGTTTTTTGCTTTTGAGAGAAGGTANTAGGTTGTTAGTTACTCATTGCTCTTGCAAGCCAGTTCAGTGGTGTGGATTGCAGGAATTTGGAATTTCTGACAATGTCCTGGAAATTGTTTATGGGCAGACTATCTGCTGGATTGGAACCTTCTTTTCACCACTTCTCCCTGCAATAGCAACTATAAAATACTTCATCATTTATTTGTCTGTTTTTTTTTAAAAAATAAAATCTTTTTATGTAATAAAGATAGTCTATAACACTTTTCTGCAATAATCTGTTTACTAGCAACAGAGCTTAGAACTTGGACAAAATTTTGCCAAGCTGCTAAAAATTTGGAAGCAAAATAGATAATCCAAGATGGAGCGGATGTTCAAGACGTGGTTTCTGCATATCAGAACCTTTGCTCTATGACCAGACAGCTCCTTCTGTGCAGCAAATTCTTCCTGGTATTTTAGTTCTTACAAGGGGGGATGTATCCGGTGAAGACTTGGTAGATCAAAGCTAAAGGCTGTGCCATGGATCATACACCAAATGACTATGTCAGTTCACTCTCTGCCCTCTGGATCAAATTCTTACCCAAAATAGGAGACATTGACTTATACCAGAATGTAAAGCGTTCTTGTCTTAGCCCTTTTCAGTCAATGTACATCAAAGGAAGGATGATTACGTGGTAGCTGGTAGCATATTTGAGGATGGAAAATTCAGTTGGTGGGGAAAGTATACTTGGACATATGCATATAGATATACTGGTAACAGTCTTGCTCACTTTCCCTCTTCAGATAAGTTTGATACACACATGTAAACCTGCAGCTAGGCCTATCAGAGCATCAAGTTCCAATTTTTTCTTCTTGGTGGTACTGTTGATTGGGCTCGTCTTGGCTTTTATTCCTTTGGGAATCAGCATAGCACAGTAAGTGACAATTTAACTTCTGTGAAGTTGACATTTGCTCTAAGGTGTCAGTTCCCTAAAAACAGACACACAACTTTGGAATGATAAATTGGAATAAAATATATTGTGCATAATAAATTGAATTATTATTTAGTTCATATAAATAAAAAATACAGTTTTAAAGACGAAGGACATTTTTACGCCATTGGCAAAATGGTGGTAGGCTTGTGTTGCATTATTTTATCTTTACATTTTGATATAGCATCTTCTTCTGTTCTGCTTCTTTGACAGTATCCCATCCTCCAAGGCATGTGGGCCATTCAGGAGTTTTAACACTTCATGGGCAATTGTTCCAGATACAATACTTGGGTTTCCAACAGGTCTGCAGCAGGTCCTTCATGGCATAGCATCAGAAGCCTTTGCAGTGCCTTTTTTTATGGTCATCTGGTGAGTACTGTGGAGACCTGATTCAGTCATGCAGCTGCATGGTTCATTTCCTTCCTTACTGAACTGATACCAGACAACTGTTAGACCAGATGTTTCATCTGCAGTCAAAAGCATCAAAGCCCAAACCTTCGTTTAAAAAACCCAACAAACCAAACCAAACCAAACCAAAGCCCCAAACCAGTAATTTTGTAAGATAAAATTCAGTATAGAATCATAGACTTTTTAAGGTTGGAGGTCACCTCTAGAGATCATCTAATCCAACCCTCCTGTTCAAAGCAGGGTCAGATAGAGCAGGTGCTCAGGAACCGTGTCCAGTTGGGTTTTGAGTATCTCTGAAGATGGAGACTCCACAACCTCTCTGGGCAACCTGTTCCAGTGTTGGGTCACTCTTGCAGTAAAAAGGGGTTTTTTTGCTTGTTTTTTTTTTTTTTCCCTTATGTTTAAATGGATTTTTTTTGCATTTGAGTTTAACCTGACTGTTGTCAGATCTTGGAGCCTTGTTACCTGATACTTTCTACAACTTCTGTGCTTCAGAGGCCATGCTATTTATTTCAGACTCCAGCCAGTCCTTTCTTTCATAACACATGTTCATGTGTTCTCCTGAACTGAACCTGTTATTGCGTACACAGGAAACATCAAGTCCTCTTTTTTGGTTTGGGTTTTTTTCCTTTTTTTTACTTTATCATAAAGCCTGTGTAAGAGGTGGAGGATGACTTGCACTGCTACCCTACTACTTATTATTTGGAAAAGAAAATACATGATTTATATAGGCATTTGTGCCATTCTAGTTCTTGCTACTGCTCTTCATCATTTAATGCACTGTGGATAATCTGGGTCACAGATTACATCTGGAATACGTGCTATAAGGAATGGCTGCAATGCTGATCTGTGGCTGCTTACCATAGTTACAAACCCCAATGGGAGCAAAGAGTTACTCCAGTGAAACCTCATTAAACTTAATTTCTGAGGAGCAAAGCCCCCATACATACACTTAGAGCGGGTCAGGAACTGACAGTCTAGAGAGAGCTGTCAGAACACAACCTGTAACATCTGAACGCAGCTGTGCCTGTACGTCCTCTAGCATTCTGTCCCTGCCTGCTGGCAGCCCAAATACCTCAGCAGAGCTATGCCCAACCTACCCCAGCTGTATATTGATTTTTCTAATTTTTTTTTCTCCAGCAGCTTCTCATCTGAAGCAAATGCACAAACTGACAATTTCTCTAGCCCATAACAGCCTTTTTCTGACATTCTGTTTTGCATGATGCTAACATATAATGTTGGTTTGTTGTTTGTAGCCTTGTTATGTTCTATTTTATTGCCTTGGCTGGAGCACACAAACGAGTGGTTGAGCAGCTGAGGGAACAACTGGTTACGGTAAGATTTGACCCACTTTTCTGTACCCCTGAAGTTTTCTTTGTTGTCTCAGTAATCAGGCATGCAGAGGAACAACAGTTTTCATAGTCTTCTGGATACTTGGTGTTTGCATAGGCAGTGAATGTTTTACAAATTACACAGGAAAAATAACCAAACCCCTATAGTATTTCTCAGTCTAGTTGTTTTTCTTGGGTATCAGCTGCAACTGCAGCAAGGTCTGCTTGTATCAGGCAACACACATGCATGAGATATGCCTCTGAGAAGCGGTGTCCCTGTTCTTCATGTGTTGTCTTGCTTAAATCTACCTATCTGCATGTTTTTTTTCTGCCAAACAAGAACCTGAATCTTGTGCTTCCTGTCCCCTCCACCGTCTTACACAACTCGCACCTTTGTTTCCTTCTCCGCTGTCACAAACAGGCACCCAACTCCCTACCCTTCCTTCCAGGCCTGTCTTTCTACTTCATCATGTCTGGTTTTTATTCCTGAGTGCAGGTCCCAGCACCACTTGCAACAGGTACTCAAAGTGGAGCAAGTCACCACTAACTAGTTCTTTGGAGAACAGTGCCAGTGCAGACATGGTTCTTTGTGGCCATCAAAAGCTGCTGCTGTGTTTGACAGCGTTCAAATACTGTGGTCTGTCAAACTCTGCTCTAGTCAGAACCTAGCCTCACTAGTAAGACTTCTCACTTTCTTAGGAAATAGCCCATTTCTTGGTATGTCCTTCTTTTAGGTATAGCATTTAACAACCCTTAGAAAAACACTGTGCTGGGGAGAGATTTTTGAAGAGTAAGGAATTTAGGAGCAACAGCCTTACTGCTTTTTCAAGGGTTCCCAAATCAGTTAGGAATTCTGAAAATGCTTGCGTGCTTTTTGTTTTTGTTTGTTCACTGTCATTAGGCTTCTTGGAAGTATGATTTTAAGTTTATAGGGGTGTGAGATGTTTTTACTAGGCTCAATGCAGAACTGTTAACATGTGACCTAACATCAGATAAATGAAGTCAAGACTATTGTAAACTTAAAATTGTTCAGGCAGTTGAGAGTGTGCTGGGAGCCACTGATTAGAGTACAAGGTGGCTGAGTGCACCTATTTATTTCTAATAAAGAAATGAGCTGTTCACAGATAACTTGTACTACTTCTGTTCATCTAGAGCTTACTTTTTTATTCTGTCTTTCCAGGAAGGTCGTGACAAGCTGTTCCTAATCAGAAAGATAACAGAAGCTCAGAGGCATCCTTGAAAACCATGAAAAGCCAGAAGAACTTGACTTCCTGAAACTCCCAGAACCACTAAATAAGAGCAGAAGCATCTGCAGCACCTAAAAACTGAGCAGCTGACTGGCACCCTGGCACTGCAGTCTGTGTAATGGACGTTTATGGTTTTAGTCTTGATTGTGCTAGTGGGCCTTAGAAGTTTCCAAGACTGGAAATTTAGCTAATTTATACTGTGTTAGACCTGTCCAAAAAATTGTAAGGATACTTTATTGCTGCTACAATTTCAGGGTTGTCGGTGTTTGTTTAGTCCCTATTTTTTCAGGGGTTTTGGGTAAAATGTGACCAGAACTGAAACTCTGTTTAAGAACTTTGTACTATTTTTACAAATTATGCTTTAAGAATTGGGAGGGAGGGGAAAGGTGTCGTTTTACACGTTTCCAACTCACTTCTCTCTTAAAACCAAAGCAAAAGAGAGATGTACATCAGTATTTTGAAATAGTGCATAGGAGAAAAAAATATGGCATGGGTTTCAAATTAGTTTTCTAAATATTTTTAGAGAAGAGACTTTGATATTTATTTTGCTCTGAAATAGCAAGTGCAGTTGAACATTGGATAACGTCACAAAATGGTTCAGAGAAAACAAGCTGATAAAAGAGCTCTGAATAAACACCAGGAGTAGGAAGAGACCACCAGTCCGGTCGCCGAGTGGTGCACATCTCTTGCAGGAAAAGCCATTGCTCAGGCACCAGCCTCACTGCTGTGGAGTAGCCATTTTTTAAATTATTTTAAATGTGTTAAAGCATTATTACTTGTGTTTTTTCTTGTACAAACATCTTGACTACCGTTCTCTTTGTTCTAAAATGTGAATATTTGAGAGTTGAGTTATAGTTTGGAAATACAGCATTCAGAAACTTGCGTGTCAATACCCTTTAAATTCATGTTTCTTCTCGCTTAAAAGAAGTGATGGTGCTGTGTGACTCAGAGGGAACAGTATTGCTAGGTGGGCTGCTAACCGTTTGCTTTATTTAAAGATTGCGCTTAAGGATTTTCTGTACAGAACTGTGTTTATTACTTGAAATTTGCCAGTTGCACACTGCTAGTTAA
Organism: Balaeniceps rex; assembly: GCA_013401315.1. Taxonomy (NCBI): domain Eukaryota; kingdom Metazoa; phylum Chordata; class Aves; order Pelecaniformes; family Balaenicipitidae; genus Balaeniceps; species Balaeniceps rex. Next base: position 158,872 of record VYZW01059573.1, on the reverse strand, counting down.
TATGTGAGAGAGACTTCTTTTATATAATGTTTTGGAATGTCTTCTGTCTTCATTTTAAAGAAATTAACGTTCAATAAATGATTTTTTTTTTTTAAGATAACGGCTGACGTTTTTAAAATTAGTTTGCTTTGACTCGGAGTGGACCGGCCTTTGTGCAGCTGCCGCCGGGCGTGCAAGGGCCGCCCAGGGCCGCAGGCCCCTCAGCTCTCCCGCCCGCGGCTCGCCCCGCGCCTTCCTCCGCAGCGCCGCCGCACGCCTCGGGAGGTCGCCCCGCCCCCGTTCCCACGGCACCCAGGTGATGCGGGCCCTGACTGACAGCTCCGCTCTCCAGTGTGGCGGCGCCGGGGAGCCAATCGGAATCGTGATAGGGCAGGACGGCGGCGGGAGGTCGGCGCGGAGGCGGCCCGCGGCGATGACGTTACGGAGGTGCGACGCGGCGGAGGAGGTGTCGGGGTCAGCGGGATGGAGGTGGCCGCCGCCACCGTGGCTCCGGCTGTGCGGCGCTCGTTGGGGCAGTGCCGGCACCTCTGCTGCGGGGCGGGTAGGGGCTCGGGTCGGCTCCCGCGCCTGCCAACCCCTGTCCACCCCTTACCCGTCGGGGCGTCGCCCTGAACGACGGCCGCGGGCCTCGCACCGCCGCCCGGGCCCGCATCACACCGCCCGGGGCCGCCCCAGGCCCCCCGGCCCCACGGGTGGCAGCGCCCGCCCGCCTTGTAGGGGGGCTGGGCGGCCGCAGAGGTCGCGTCACCTTTGTCTCTCCGGCAGGTCTCCGGGGGAGATGGCCGTTGCCCGCCGGAGGGGCTTCCCTCAGGCTTTGCAGCACGCGCGCGACTCTGGAGGGCATCAACAAGCCCGTCATAGACCGCATCATCCGGGTGGACCATGCTGGGGAGTACGGGGCGAATCGCATTTATGCGGGGCAGATGGCCGTCTTGGGTAGGTCAAGTGTTGGACCGATTATCCAGGTTAGTGGACCTAAAAGCCATCGCTGTGTTGCTGCATGATTTGCATTTGATTAACAACGGTCGAATGAAGTTGTGAGATCATAGCTTTCATAGTAAGGCAGCTGTCCATCTCTTTCTAAACACGTTTAAACGTGGGTTTATAGAGTGATGGGATTACTTGGTAAGGGAGTTACCAATACTACAGTTGCTATAGTGTTGTTACAAAAACTCTTATTTTGCAAATGTTTTTATGTTGCCTATTTATAACTATCCTCATCTGCCCTTCTTTAACATTTCCTCTTTGTGATGTGAATAGCATTACCTCTGCAGTCAAAGTGTGAGTGGCCTGAGCTGGATTGTTTTTCTTTGCTGTTTATTAATTTTATTGGAAATGTTTAATTTTTCTGGTTTTATACTTTACTGTGATCTGGTTCTTTTGCAGCAAATGTGGAATCAAGAAAAAGACCACCTGAAAAAGTTCAATGAACTAATGGTTGCATACAGAGTTCGACCTACTGTTTTATTGCCTTTTTGGAATGTAGCAGGTTTTGTTTTAGGTGAGGCTGTATTATTACTATTATTGTTGTTCTGTGAAGTCTTCAAATGCGTAAATTATTTGTATTGCTTCAGATTTCATTGTTTGTGTATGTTTGGTACCACAATCGCAGGGGCTGGAAGTGCTTTACTTGGAAAGAAAAGTGCAATGGCTTGCACAGTGGCAGTGGAAGAGAGTATATCAGATCACTACAATAGCCAGATCCGAACTCTTATGGAAGAAGATCCAGAAAAGTACAAAGAACTATTGCAGGTATTTAATTATGACTTAAAAAGTAGTTTAACATGTTAATTGAATTATCTAATGTGACTTCAGTCTTTTAAAATAACATGCTCATAGAATTTACAGTAGATCTCTTTTTGTTCTGTCACTTAGAATGCTGAAGTCAACAGAAACTTTAAGTTTCTTTTAAGTAAAAGGATGTTTTTTCCTTCAGCAGCACTAGATTGATCAAGCTCCAAAATTAAAATGTATGTTGGATTAGCTTTGGCATGCTTTCAGTAGTTCAGCATTTCCCTTTTGATCGTGAGAAATATGCTTTAATTTTGATTAATTGAAAGGAAGGGTTTAGAGGGGAAACAAAAGGAGAAAGTACGATTGTGTAGTAACATTTTGCTTATACTGGATATGACTATATAGTTAGAATAAAATATTTCCGTTGGAAGGGACCTACAACGTCATCTAGTCCAACTGCCTGACCAATTCAGGGCTGACCAAGTTAAAGCATGTTATTAAGGGCATTGTCCAAATGCCTCTTAAACACTGACAAGCTCAGGGCATCGACCACCTCTCTAGGAAGCCTGTTCCAGGTTTGACCACCTTCTCGGTAAAGAACTGCTTCCTAATGTCCAGTCTAAACCTCCCCTGACGCAACTGTGAGCCATTCCCATGTGTCCTGTCACTGGGAGAAGAGATCAGCATCTCCCTTTCCACTTCCCCTCAGGAAGCTGAGGAGAGCAATGAGGTCGCCCCTCAGCCTCCTTTTCTTCAAACTAGACAAACCCAGTGTCCTTAGCCGCTCCTCATAGGACAGGCCTTCCAGCCCTTTCACCAGCTTTATTGCCCTCCTCTGGATGCATTCAAGGACCTTCACATCCTTCTTAAATTCTGGGGCCCAGAACTGCACACAGCACTCAAGGTGAGGCTGCACCAGCGCTGGATATAGCGGGATAATCGCCCCTCTTGACGGGCTGGTTGTGGTGTGTTTGATGCACCCCGGGATGTGGTTTGCCCTCTTGGCTGCCAGGGCACACTGCTGACTCCTATTGAGCCTGCTGTCAACCAGCACCCCATTCACGTTCTGGTCTTCAGTACTGTTCAGAGCATGTAAGGAGCTAATGTTTGTTAACTCTGGAAGAAAATTATTTCCCAAGTATTTTAGGCATCAAATTGCAACACATGCCTGTAGGGTGCTTGTGAGAGACTGACCTGTTTCCACATTATGGTGGGTTGACCCTGGCTGGACACCAGGTGCCCACCAAAGCTGCTCTATCGCTCCCCTTCTCATCTGGACAGTGGAGAGAAAAATACAACGAAAAGCTTGTGGGTCGAGATAAGGACAGGGAGAGATCACTCAGCAATTACTGTCATGGGCAAAACAGACTCAACTTGGGGAAATCAGTTTAATTTATTACCAGTCAAATCAGAGTAGGGTAGTGAGAAGTAAAACCAAATCTTAAAACACCTTCCCCTCACCCCTCCCTTCTTCCTGGGCTCAACTTCACTCCCGATTTTCTCTACCTCCTCCCCCCGAGCGGCGCAGGGGGACGGGGAATGGGGGTTGCGGTTGGTTCATCACCCGTTGTCTCTGCCGCTCCTTCCTCCTCACGGGGAGGACTCCTCACACTCTTCCCCTGCTCCAGCATGGGGTCCCTCCCACAGCAGACAGTCCTCCACAAACTGCTCCAACGTGGGTCCTTCCCACGGGCTGCAGTTCTTCATGAACTGCTCCAGCTTGGGCCCTTTCCACGGGGTGCAGTCCTTCAGGAGCAGACTGCTCCAGCGTGGGTCCCCCATGGGGTCACAAGTCCTGCCAGCAAACCTGCTCCAGCGTGGGCTCCTCTCTCTCCACGGATCCACAGGTCCTGCCAGGAGCCTGCTCCAGGGCGGGCTTCCCATGGGGTCACAGCCTCCTTTGGGCATCCACCTACTCTGGTGTGGGGTCCTCCACGGGCTGCAGGTGGATATCTGCTCCACTGTTAACCTCCATGGGCTGCAGGGGGACAGCCTGCCTCACCATGGTCTTCACCACAGGCTGCAGGGGAATCTCTGCTCCGGTGCCTGGAACATCTCCTCCCCCTCCTTGGTGTCTGCAGGGCTGTTCCTCTCACATGTTCTCACTCCTCTCTCTGGCTGCAGTTGTGCAGGGTTCCCCCCCCCCTCAGCTGCCCCTTCTTAAATGTGTTATCCCAGAGGTGCTACCACCATCACTGATGGGCTTGTCCTTGGCCAGCAGTAGGTCTGTCTTGGAGCTGGCTGGCACTGGCTCTATTGGACATAGGGGAAGCTTCTAGCAGCTTCTCACAGAAGCCACCCCTGTAGCCCCCCCTGCTCCCAAAACCTTGCCACGCAAACCCAATACACACATGCAGCACATGGAGTTCGTTTGTGCTCTGTTGGGAGCTTGCTTTAGGGTCAGCATGTTCATTGCCAATTTTGCTGACTATCAGTATGTTCAGTTGTGCTTAGTTTAACGTGTAGCCAAGTCTGGTTACTCCAAATGTATCTTCTTGTTACAGAAACGATATCTGAAGTAACCCAGGTTTTGCTGATGTTGTGCACAAGGGAAATACTACCCCTGAAAATAACGACTATAAACTGAGAGGGCACAAAGAGAAAAAGCTAAGCAGCAAGGTTATTCACGGTGTCAATATGAGGAGGACTAGTGATGAAACCAAAAGTGATGCGAACGTGTTGGGCAGGGACAAGTGCTTGGGGGTCTGTAAACTCTGAGCACTTTATTAAGCAATCCTAGTTATCTGCAGGCATCTCAAGAGAAAATTCTTTAAAACTTTTTGTCCCGGTTGAAAAATTAGAAGAGAAAAATAGTGTACTTTAAAGTATGCTAGAATGGACAAAAGCCCTGTTGGCTTACAGGGAGACACCCTTACTGATTATCTGGCAAGGCAGGGACCTTAATTTTGTTATTTAAATTGTTAGAATAATTTGTATGTGTGAAACTAATTAGTGTTATAAGTTACTATGAGTATAGGTTATAGGTTTTCTTGAAACAGTGAAAAAGATAGTGATATATTAAATAGCAGCTTAGTTTTTAAAGACTTTTTTTGAGAATATTAGAAGAACTTTAGGTTTGGGGAATGCTGTAAATAATTCGCTTCTTACTGAATTGGAGATTCAAGTCTTTGAGAAGCTTTTGAGAGACCTGGGCCTCAGATCGTGCATGCAATGGTCAACAGCATATGGTATTGTATACTAGCTGCCTTGATTTCTCTGCAAAGTAGACTTACTAATTAACTGGTACTTTTAAAGATAATAAAGCAATTTCGGGATGATGAACGGGAACACCATGACATTGGGCTTGAGCATGATGCAGAAGCGGTAAGTACCATGTTAACTAATTGGCACTGTTAGTGAGGATGTAGATGTGATATTCTTCTCTTCCTTATCCAGTGACTGTGATGTAGTTCTTTATTTGAGAAATAGAAAATAAGGCGCCTGATATTCTTTCCCAAAGATAAATATAAGAAAACACTGCATATTGTAGCTTTCATATTTCTAGAGCACAATTGAACCTGTTGGAACTCATGTTGAGTGTTGAAGTGATTGTGTTTTCCTGAGAGGTGTCCTCTGCACAGTTTTTAATTTTATTTTAAGTTCAGATTAAATATTTTTGAAGATAAGGCTAGTAAGTGCTATCCATACAGCTGGGAACTTGGGACATCATCTTGGTAGACAAACAACCATGTTGGGAAATACAATTCTATGGTCCCTTGAATGCCGTATGAGGAATGTGTGACCTCTCCTTTTTTTCTCTTGACTTACACTTGTAGAGAAATGGAAACTTTCTGCAAAGTTGATAATTTTTAATTTAGTTTTCTCTAGGGTAGATTAGACTACAAATACAGGTGTGTTTTTGTGTGTGTTTTTGCTTTGTTTTGTTTTTGGTTTTTTAGATAATGCTTACTATTCCTTACCACAGTCTGGTTCAAACAAAGCACTTCATTAGATGTATTTAATCTCTTATTCTTTGTTTTACAGGCACCAGCTTATTCAGTTTTGAAGACAGCTATAAAACTTGGATGCAAAGCTGCAATATTTTTATCAGAAAGAATTTAGTGATATTTTCCATAATGTTTGTGGCAATAAACTGTGACACAAAAGTGTATGGAAATTGCAGAAGACTGATAGTTATTTTATTCAGCCTTTTAAAATTTTCTTCACTAAGCATCTGATTCAGTCAGCCTTTTTCACATTGAGTACCTGTTCAAAAAGTGTCTATATTGAAGTCAGTTGGGCTAAATGTGAATAAAGATGGCAGAATTGGGTCCGTATGAACTAAACCTTATTCAGAGACTGTTCACAAGGTGGCAGCAAAATATGTATGTATATACATGATATATATATATATATATAAAATGTGTATATATGTATACACATATAAAAATGGTAAATACATTCTCTGCCTTCAAATTTATATGTACTTGAAATAAGCTGGAGCTCATCAGCTCATTTTAAAATGGTTAATACTGACTAAGTAGGATGTTTTCTATTTTCTATTTTCAGTTCTATTTTCAGGGTAAGTAGATGAAGTACTAGTATTTCTTTTCAGTCTGTCTTGAATAAAGACTGGTATTATAAGACTTTCATTTGAAGACTTTTTTGTGGGTTTTTGCATTTTTTTCAGGCTTAATTCTGAATTCTTTAAGTAAGTAGAATTTTTTTTCCTTTGTGTGTTTTTGGGTGGGGTTTTTTTTGTCCTGAATGTGTGTGTAAGGAATGGATGCATGATATAAAGCAGGTGGAGAGAGCAACTTGGAGCACCTGTGGAATTGCACTTAGTATTCTGTTAGAGCTTTCAAGTTTATCTTGCTTTGCTTCTAGTCTACAGTCACCCTTGAATAGAGATGCTCTTGCTTTCTCAATGTTTGAACAATTTCACCGTGCTTTCTGTTGACAGCCTGGCGTGGAGCAGTAAAAATAAAAAAGACATAGTTGTGCATGTCTGTTCTGTTAAACGCTAATCAGAGGTGATAAAAGTACAGCAATGGATGAGTGTGTCTTAAACTGGTAGGGATGACAGGGACTTCTTGCAAGACTGTATCTCTTGCTTTTTATGTCTTAAGAACTTCCTGACTATTCCATTCTTTTCCTGTTACGTCATTATGGAAATAGGATAGCTTTCCAAATGCATATGGATTATATAGAAAATGCTGATATCTTGATACAAATGCTTGAAGTCTCTGTGAGAGACTTCCATTTTATAGCTGAGAAGCACGATCTTTGGATTATATGTGGCAAGGCAGGGAAACCCTAGGAATAATATTGCAGGTCACATAGAAAGCACATATCCGTGCTTTTCCCCTTATATCCACGCTTCTAAAACTTTGGGGAGATGCAGCTTGTTTAACTGCCATAAGCTAACTTTTGTTTCCCAATTTTACAGGTTTTCCAATTTCTACAGGTTTGTGGTTTTTGCATTGGTGTTTGTTGTTTTGGGTTTTTGTTTGTTTGGGTTTTGTTGGGGGTTTTTTTTGTCCTAATAAGAATAGCTAAGCTTGACAGATCAGGTAGGAGAATTTGTTGCTTCTCATTTTCTGGTTAAAAGCTATGATGTATTAGAAGTCAGTATTTCTTAGCCCAAGCAATGGGGTATAACTAATTGAACAGGTCAGCTATGGATGTGGGATGTAATAGATAGAAACCTAGTTGAAAATGAAAGAATTGGAAACCAAGAAATAAAACAGTAGCAAGTGTTGTCCATTACGGTCATGTGGAATGGGGCTGCCATTGCCAATCTTGAGTTTTACCTTATATGGCAAACTACACAGTTCATCGAATTACTTAACCGACCTCAATATAAGTTTTGCTGTGTGCTGGTTCCAGTTCTGTTGTGCTGGCCAAATGCTATGTACTGACCTCTGGGAGCATCTCGGAGCATCTCAAATCCAAGCGTCTGGGAGCTTGGTAAGGCTTCAGACGGCTTTTAATCCAGGTACATCTGAGTCTACCTTTTTGAGTAGCTCTGTTAGTGTTTGTAGGAACTGATTGTTGTGTGATTTGACATGAAAGACTTCTTAAAGAGGATTATTTTCCCTTCTTTTTTTTTGTGGAGGAGCTTAGACTGAAGGGTAAATCTTAATATAGAAACTCCTATATGCTTTATGATGCCTGATAATTTGTACATTCTTTAAGAATAATTTCTATAACTTACACGGTTGCAAGTCTGGCCTGGTTATACTCAAACTACTGATGTTATTTACATTGTCCAAACAAAGTAGCGTTTCGTTCTCTATGACTGGTTTGCACACCTTCTGGAATAACTTGACTCGAGGAACTCAAAGCGAAATCACAGATTTCTTAGGGACTGCGTAGTAAGAAGATAGTTCTAAGGGATTCTCATTTTTCTTGCCTTAGCCCCAGACAGTTGTGAGCATCGTGCGTGTAAACTTGAGTTTACTAAAGGTATGTTGTATTAGACTAACACAGTGTCTTCTCCAACTTGACCAACTCTCTGAACAAAAGTTACGTCTAGCAGATTTCTTGCCTTAACTTCTCTAAAGCATTCAATATGCTGGCATGTGGAAGATTCCTAGGAAAGTTGGAGAAGAGAGGAATCAGCGCAAAAGAATGGTTAAAGTGGCTAAAGGGCTAACAAGTGGTATTGAAAGAACATGCAGTGCAGTTGTGTAAGTCACGGACTTTAATAATTGGGTAAAAAAAGGAAAAAAGATTGCTTGGTGAATAGTCCATTGTAAAGTCTTCAAAAACAGGGGCAGCATGGGAGGGCATCTTTTATAAGTCCATTATTAGAACTGGGGAGGGAGGGGCACAGTATGTTCTGACTCAAAGCTGGAAGTTGCACACCCATGCATACAATGGTCTTGTGATACAAACTGGAAACTGAGCCAGTTTCCTGGTCTCTTAGTCATTACATCAGGATTGAATACTGGACATGGGGCCTTCCAGGATAGATGATACTCAGCTGAAGCCTGAGATCCTCCAAGGCGGTGGTTACAGAGGGATTCTCTGAAGATGTCTGTGGTAGCGTTCAACAGTTGTGGGATTTGCTGCTGACATAGAGAAGCGTCCAAGATGTGGGTGGCCTCCAAGACCATCACGCACTGCTCACTTGGGGCAAGAACATTTGAGAGACAAATCTCATTTTTAATGCGTTTAGTTTGGCCAAAGGCTGGGAATATCAAATACCAGGAAATCATTGTATGAGGTCTGTGTGTTTGGCCATATCTGCAGTAACTGTGAAAGCGCTCACAGTGAGTTCTTTGTCCTCAGCCGCTGAAAACATTCTGCACATTTGAGTAGGCCGTCAGACAGAATACTGTCTCTAGCTGTGAGCATAAAATATGAATCGGGAACAACTCTGCTTTATGCTTGTGGTCGGGATTTGTTCGTTCTTTATACTGGAGCAGCATATTTGCGCCTATCCATTAAAGTGTGGGTGAGTTGTTGTGGCGCTTCCAATGGCTATGCATTTCCCTGCTCACTGGCAGTTAGTCTTTATTTTTGTTGTTTTACATAGAAAATGGAGTTGCTTTTCATTTTCCTCGTGTAAAAGGGATGTGTTTTTTGTTTAAAAACCTGTTTCAGATTTTGAAAGACTACAAAAGGTGGCAGAAGCTTACAAAAGGGCTAGAGATGCTCAAGTGATGTACAAAACTACTATTGTACAGCTGCTGCAAGGCTGTAGTTTCTTTTTTATGTTATTTTGAGGCAGAACTGAAGCGGACTAATGTCAGCCATCCTGGCAGGGGTTAATGGCAGGCAGAGGCCAAAGTATATAGCTTATACAAGCCTGTTATCATAGCGATTCTTGATGAATTATGGTCGTGTTGACAGAGGAAAAGGAACTTGAATGGTGCAGGGAGGCTGTGAAATGCTGCATTTTCAAAACAGGGAGTGGAGAAGATGACAGGGTGTTAGCTGTGCCTTTGGGTTTGGGGGCTCCCTTCTGAACCATAAGATATGCACATAATTTGAGTCTTATAGTGGGATGCAGTGGGATGAAATCCTTCCCCTCAAAGTAATGAGGGCTGCTTCTAGCTCCTGTGATAACCAAGGGCTTGATCCTGATTTTCTCCTCCAGAAGGAGAGTGAGTTTTATTTTTTCGGTGAGGAGGAGCAGAGGGTGTCTGCCTGTGTGTGTAGGGGGCATAGGGCTGTTATCTGCTCCTTGATCAGCATCTCACCGCTTACTGTTTTCTCCTGCAATCAGTGCTGGGGACAATCTGGCCCCTATTCTCCAAAACTGCTCTGAGTTAGAGATTAAGGTAATGACAGCACTTGGAGGTGAGTGACACGGCCAGATGGCGAGGTCCTTGGGCTGAGCATTGGGACTCTTTCTGATGCTCTGACAGCTCTGAAGCAGGATCTGTGCACTGTCTGTAGGCACCGCGCTGGCTCAGGAGGAGGAAAACCCAGCAAAGGAAAGCAAACAGGCAACAGCAGCTCTGTCTCATGAAGCAAGAAGGATGGTTATGACAATTCAAAGCAGCTCTGAAGATCTGTGGCCTGTCAGTAACAGCTCTAGAAAGCTACCAGGGTGGCAAGGTGCATGTGATGCCACGGCAGCGTAGGTCTGGCTGTGCCAGTACTTGCTTCAGCCTCTTGCTGCTGCAGCTAGGCTAGGCAAAAATCAAATCCCCATGGCTGTGATTAATGTGGTGATGCTGACATAAGCTGAAGGGACTTATGCCGTGAGTTATGTAAAATGGGACTCATAAGATTGTTTGGCAGAGAGCTAAATCATTGTCTGAGATGACAAATATTACAGATAGAAGAAATATCAGATCTAGTGGGCTTGATCTTTGTCTGAAGTAAATCTGTGTGGCTCACTTGAGCGTAATAGTGCTAGGCTTGCTACAGATTGACTGAGGATATGCCATGCAATTCCTGTGCGGGGGGTGATGTGGATTGTACCTCCCTATTTTTTTCTTAGCATTTAAGGGGTTATTTAATCTATACAATCCCTTGCGTCTGCCTCATTTCTTGACTTTAGGGAAGACATAATTTCAAATGGGCACCAGTCATTTTTTGTCACTAGCTTCAAAGTTGTGGCATGACACTTGCATTGAATTCTGCACATATTTTCAGTTTGAGGAGCTTAAAGGGATAAGTCAAAAATATTGGCCAGTTTCAAGGAGGAATGTATGTGATAAGGGAGGAGATTTTTAAAGGTACCATTTTTCTATTTGTTAATTCAGTTTCCCCAGCATGGCTGAGATGAAAAATCTGAACAGATTTAGGAGCATGACAGCAGCTTTGCAGTTGTACTTCCAGAGTGGCAGAACTTAACTTGAGTTGAGAAAAGCTTGCTGACACTCCTGTGTAGAGTTGGGGGGCTGATCTAATGTTGAGTAAGTGAACTAACAGTTAATTGGAACAGGTTCAGTGGGTAACAGACCTCTAAACGACTGTGTTAGAAGGAAAATTCCATTTGTTGTCGTTACGTGCTTTCAATAAATGTAGCCTCCTGTTCACTTCGGGTGTTTTTGAGAAGTACCACCTTGTACTATAGTTTTACAGAGCAGAACTCAAACCTAAACAGACCAGGGGATGGTACCTGTGTGTCCAGTAATACAGCTTATGGCAGCAGCATCATTTCATCGAGTTAAGATGCAGATTAATACACCTATGCTGATATTAAAAAAAGATTATTTTTTTGGTGCTAAATACCTTTGTTTCACAAATTAAGGCCATGGCCCTTTACTTGTATGTGTTCTTAACTGGAAGTAGATGATGTTCTGATGGAAGCCCAGGAATCACGCAGTGCTGCTTGGAAGGGAGCTCTGGAGGTCATCTTGTCCAACCTCCTGCTGGAGGCAGGACTGCGGCCAGCACTAAAGAAGGTCAGCCATGATTTTGTCTAGCCAGGTGATGAAAACCTCCAAGGACAGAAATTGCACAGTCTCTATGGGCAGCCTGCTCTGGTGCTGCATTACTCTACCCGTGACGCTTTTTTTTTTTTCCTGATATCCATCCTGAACCTTCCAATACTCTGGCTGCTGCTGCTTGTTATGTCACGTGGCGCCATGGAGAAGAGTTTGGCTCCACTATCTTGGTAAATACTCCGAGCAGTTTTAGGCAACTATGAGATCACTCAGTTCTTACCTTCCCAGTGTACATGCCCTCCACCGAGCCCTGTGCTAAGAAGCAGCCTGGGAGGTGGCGAGCGAGGTGGTGGGAAGCAGGGCATGGATCGGGGTGCGCATCTCTCCTCCTCTGTGTGGCTGCGTCGTTCCTGCTGTGTTGCCACTGCAGTCATGACTTCCACAGAAAAAGGTACCTGCTGGCAGGACTGTGTCCCTGGGAAGGAGGGTGCAGAGCTGTAGCTCTCCTTGCAACGCCTGGTTCCTGAGCTGGCACAGAGGAAAGTAAGAGATGCATCTAGTGACCGCCTTGGCAGTCTCATTATTTGTTTTAGACTCCAGGCTTCGTATGAATGCCTGAACCTGTCTTCTTTCCCTGCAGGTATTTTCTAGCCAACTGTTTGCATGTCAGTGATTTGGTTTTTTTAATGTTACCTGTGCCTAGGGCGGATGGATTTATTGATTTGATGGTACAGATGGACATGCATAGACCAAGGTATTAATGAACGCAAGTCATACGCACACAGTGGGTGTTTTTTCCTGTTTAAAATATCTTTTCTGGACTGCAGAATAAAAAGATTCTTTTTGGCACTAGAAATGCTTTTCTGTTTTCTTTGCAGCCACTGGCAGCCACTTGCTAGGGACTGCTCGGGTCAGAGCAGAGGCGGCAGCGGGTGAGGGGCATTTGAATTTTTTTGCGGTGCATTTTGAAGGCAAGCTCTGCCAGCTGCATTTTAGCAAGCTGTCATGAATTGCTCCCAAGTTTGTGGTTTGAGGGCAGCTGTATAGTCAGAGGCTGCTAACTGTGTATGCAAATGGCTAAAACATTTAGTGGAGTGAAAAGTATTTGCTTCTAGGAGAAGACAGTCACGCAATGCCAAGGCAGATGACTCAATCCCGTTGATCTTTGTTGCTATCTCTGGATTACAGTAAATTTCCTTTTTAAACAGCAGCCTATGTCTAATTTAAAGCCATCCCTCGTCTTGCTGATAGATTGTTTCCTCCCTCCCGTGGGGGCAGGAAAACACACACGACTTTCTTTCCCAGGACTAGTGCCTGAACGCCAAAACACAGCGGGGCCTCTGCTCTCTGGGTGTATTGTCCCACGTCTCCCCGCGCTGATGGCCGCGGGTCCCGAGGCAGAGTCTCGCTCTCCCCTCAGGAGTGACCCCATCGTGTTTAACGAGTGTCTCTTCTCTACTAGCCCGCGGCATTCCTGTGAGAAAGGAGCTTTGCTTTAGGGCTGGATTAAGAGAAGGCTACTGGGTGCAAACTTGTTCTGAGGCTTTAGTGACTTGCCTGTGGCCACCTAGAGAGTCTGTGGCAGAAATACACTGGAAATACAATTTGAGAGGAGTTGAACCTCCTGGGTGTCTGCACTAACTGTATAGCACTCCTGGTATCTGGCAAAAATGTGCAGACTTCACTGTTTTCAGTGTTTTTATCCAGAAAAGAATGGCATCAGGACTTAAAATCGCTGGTGAGATTGTTCTGCAAGTATAGCTTAATGGCTCAATTCCAGCCCTGACCTGGAAAGCTAACTGCTAGTGATGGATGAGGAGCTGTCTTCCACATCTCATCTTGTCAGCCCTCATTGTTCTGACCTTGGCAGGAAACATGCATTTTACTTGAAGACTTCAAAGGTGGCTGAAATGTTGTGATTTTTAAAAAAAAAAAAAAAAAATAACAACTGTCCACTTTTCAATTCCTCCCACCCAAATATCACAGCAATACTTGCTAATGAGAAATAATTATATCTCAATTTTAAGTGACACAAGTGCTATTGTTTACACAAAATGTGAGAATCTAGTAAGACATCAGGCATATGTTTAGAGGGATAATGCATGAGAAATCAGTTCTCTCTTCTCGGGGAGCTGAGCCTTGCAAAGGAAGATGACAGATACATGTGTTTACAGACAGACTCTAGAGCTGGTTCTATTTGCTTATCGTTTGTCATAAATGCGGAGACTTGCAGCACAAAGTACTAGTACAGCATAAGCTGGAACGTATGCTCCTCTCCAACAGATGCGGCACCAATCCTAATGCTCACTGGATGTTTCAGGTTGGCGACCAGCAAGAGGATTTATCCTGGTAAGCAGGTATGAGTAACCTTGAGCCTTCCCATGGATTGTTGCCTAATCCATGGAAAAATCCCAAATGGCACAGGCCGAGTATGGCCTGGTTTTCAGCTTGCATCGCTGGCAGCTCATAGCTGCTGAGACAGCCTTCTGGGCCTGGGCCTACCTGGTGCATTCCTTGGATATGATGGTGCAAAAGCGTTGGGATAAAAATGCTTACTTGAAGCTATTGCTTTGAAGTGACCTGTAGAGTGACCTGGTACTTCAATGTTTCTTTCCAATTGACTCGTCATTCTCCATAGACTTGGTATTCAAACAGAAATAACTCTTTCACCACTCACAGTGGTGCAAGCCTTGTGTCTTGTTTTCAGTGACTTTCCTATTAACCAGAAAATCCGTGGTTATATTTTTCCCTCTTTTTATCCTCCCTGCACTTACCAAAATATGTGTGATACTGATGCAGCCTTTGTTTTCAGAAGATGTGTTATAATACACCCTCTGTATGTCACCTTGTACTGAGTCCTTATTCCAGGCTGAGCTGTAGTGAGTTAAGAACAATCAGCAGAACTCTCTACTACACTTGTCTTTATGATTTACGGGAAAAAAAACCCAAACGTTTCATTTACAAAGTCTTATTGTCACAACCAGGAGAAACTAATAGAACAAATTACGTACATGAGCTGCACATGTTAGGTATGAAAACATAGCAAGAGGAGAAGTTTACAGAGGAGATTTCCTAAGGAATATTCGTCCACGTTGTAAAACCAATGATAAATAAATCTTGCTGCATCTGGCAACTGTTATGCCACACTCCGTTCTTACTCGGTATTCACCCTGTTCATCTTAGGCAACACGTACTCATTCCTGAGTTCTCCCACATACCGAGATATTAATCTGCTTCTCACGTAAACAGTCAACAATCTGAAATTGCTACAACACACCATCATGGACTTGATTCAGTAAATGTCTTGCTTTTTTTTTGGTTATTGCTAAGGACAGAGAATCCAAGATGGATCAAAGTCCATTCAGTCTCTGGAGCTGGACCCGTGCCCCTGCTTCTCGCCCCTTTGTTTAGACTTGCATACTATGAAGTTTCAGAAGTTGTAGCCACCACATCCGTGTTTGCGTAAAATCAAGCAACTGCTTAAATGGATTTTAGGTGTTTCATTTTTCTTTGCTTTGCTGGGCATATGTAGGGTCTGATTTTTTTTTTCTGTGGGCTTTGCTTTCCTTGGCTTCTAAAACCATCTTACAAGGTGTTGCTGATTCAAATCATTAGGTCATTGGGTGAGTCCAGCTGTGCCCCTTATCAGCACTGCTCTGCTTCAGGGGGTTACAGAAAGAATCAAACTCTTGGGCTGAAGGTAATGACTTACAAGTGCAAGTATTATCATGACAATTGATTTCGATTGTTGATGGGTGGGTGAAAGTATCTACGCAAATGCACAACAGTTCGTGCCTCTTTATTAATACTATATACCTCTGTTGAGCTGAGGAATGGGCAATGTGCCTTTTATTCAGAGGGAGTGTTCACGGAGAGAAGAGCTGCTACGGCCCCACTTGCGATCACCAGCAATGAGCAGTGTTCATGTATGGAGTCAACTGCGCCTGGGTAGGCAGCAAGTGGTTAGATGGTGGCTGGAACGTGGCTGTAGATGGAGCCATTTACATTTAGGAGAGCTGGCAGGACCGTTTTACTAGCCACGTCTTCAAGTCTACTGGATGCTCTCTGCTGGCTCTCCTGGGATGCAGAGAATGCACAGGCATATTTATGCCTTTCCTGGACTGGAAGCCTTCCAGCCCTTCTTGCTGAGCTGGTGACAAATGGTGTGTTCACACCACTGAGCAGGAGCTGGGTTTCCCTGAAGCAGAGGAGAGGTGGTTTCATGCTGTTACGATGACCCGCAACATGGCTGGAGGCCAGGAGAGGACAACTGGCTGCCGTTGAGCTTCTACATACCAGGCCACCAGGCCCTCTTCAGATATATTTTGACCTGGATGGCTTACCTTTTGCTGATGGATGAAGATGGCCACTAAAACTAAGTTACATTTGTTTCTGTTCTTCCCCCTACCCCCCTTCTTTGATCAATGGACATGGTGTAAATGGACTTGTTGGCCGGGTGTTTGGGAGATACCTATTCTTTGTATAAATACCTGCCTTTGATTAATCTTAGAGAGCTAAATCAGTACTGTAGCACATACGCAGCTGTTTGCACAGCACAAACTAAAAGTGACAGACGATATTGGAGGCAAATGGTGTCCAAGAAATCCGCTGGTTCAAAATTGCTCATTCAACATATTTGGTGAAGAGCTTCAAGTAAGATAAATGTCCAAAAGTCCATGAATGATTCATTAAAACAAGGGAAATGAATCCAGTGAAGCATTCAATCATCATGAGTAATTAATTGTATTCTAATATGTTTAGGAGTGATATTTAAAATATATTTCCTAGGCTTATAATTCATAAACCTGACAAAAAACTGATCTAGAAAGAGGGTATATTATTTATTCCACAGCCAAAGCCTGGTGCTGAAATCGTGTGAACTGACATCTCTTGGTGAGTTCAGATGCAGCCCTCAGTATTTCATACTTCTTAAATGACTAAAAATCTTCCTGCAGAGATGAGTTATTAAAGCTCCTGTCAGATCAGATCCCAGAAAAGCTGTAACCACAGCGGAGCAAAAGGTATGGAAATTTCAGGTGTGTAACTTTCAATATCAAAGTGCTCTCAGAGAGAGCTTGAAATTTGTTCAGCCTGAGGCATCTCTCCCTGAGCCTCTGTCATCTGTCATGCCGAGACGGGAGGGGAATGACGCATCATACGAGGACAATGTCGTGTCATTTAAAGAGCTGCGATCCGAGCAGAAGTCTTGTTTTTGGATGGGTAACCGTTCATCTTTATTTTTCAATTCAAGCTTTTCATTCTTTGGCCACCATGGATATCCCTTTTTTCTGCTACCTTGAGGATCAGCAAATTATTGCGAGGATGGCTGGTGACATCTCCGCTCTGCAGTGCCACGTCTGCGGTCCCCAACGTGTGATGCTGCAAAGGTGTCTGTCTGTTTCGCTTTAACACTCTTTATGTGGTCTTTTACTGCTCCATGCCTTCTCCAACATTTATGTCCTCCTTTAATTATGAACGTGTTCTTTTCCGTTCAGAGAGGACCCAGACATAAAGGTCCCAGAGGCACTGGTGACCCTGCTGCTAGGGAAGGTGGTGATTTTGGGCACTGCAACATGAGCCCGATGCTGATGAGAAGCCATCAGGGAGCCAAACGGGCCTCGTGTCACGGGAGATCAGGTACTGGCAGCTGCAAAGGAGGACGTCTCAGCATCTTCCTCACTCCTCTGGAAGGTGCCCTCATGTCCCATCTGCAAAACCCCCCGCTGGTTTCTCTGAGTGCTGTAAAAGCCCCCAGAGAGGGATCCACTCACTTGCAATAGCAGGACCTCAGCCAGGTCATGGACGCGTCCATTCTCACCGCTGCCGAGATAGGGGAAAAACAACCTTTTGCATTCACCGTTCTCCTCCCCTGTTTGCAGGTACTGCTTCAGAGATGGCAAAGGAACAGGAGACAGAACATGTTCCTGGAGGTGAAGTAAGAAATAAAATGCAGCTGTGAACCAGCTTCTTGTAAAGGCAGTTTGGGCTTGACCTCAGCCTCCCTTAGGCGGGCCCGTGCGGTTCCTGTTGTGTCGGTGGGTTTGCTTTGCCTTTGTACCTATGTGACATGAGAAGGATGACTCATATTTTACAGTTCCAGGGAGCAAGTATGATGCCTTCTGTATTGTAAATTAAAAAAATAGATTTAAATTGAATTAGGTAGGACATGAAAGATGATCCTACCTCTGTTCAAGGGGTCGGCACTGTAATAATAAGGAAACCTATGACACCAGATGTAAAAATAGCTGTCATTTAATGAGCTCGTCTGACTGGCCTTAAACAAAGAGAGGTATATGCTGCACTTGCTGTCTTGCTAATGAAGTAATCGTGTTGCTTTGCATCGATCTGTGGAATGTTTAATCTTAAAGGGGTACAGCCTGAGGAATCAGTGTGGAGGGATGCTGGGAAGAGATCAGGTTTAGCCTTCCTGGCGGGATTTCAGGCTCCAGCATCGTAACGCTGGTCCCCTCACAGGGCAGCCAAGCAGGTGTGCTGGTTTTGGCTGGGATAGAGTTAATTTTCTTCACAGTAGCTAGTATGAGGCTACATTTTGGATTTGTGCTGAAAACAGTGCTGATAATACAGAGATGTTTTAGTTCCTGCTGAGCAGTGCTTACACAGAGCCAAGGCCTTTTCTGCCTCTCACCCCACCCCACCAGCGAGCAGGCTGGGGGTGCACAAGAAGCTGGGAGGGGACACAGCTGGGACAGCTGACCCCAACTGACCAAAGGGATACTCCACACCATATGACGTCATGCTCAGCATATAAAGCTGGGAGAAGGAAGGGGGGGACGTTCAGAGTGATGGCGTTTGTCTTCCCAAGTAATTGTTACCACATGATGGAGCCCTGCTTTCCTGGAGATGGCTGAACACCTGCCTGCCGATGGGAAGCAGTGAATGAATTCCTTGTTTTGCTTTGCTTGTGCACATGGCTTTTGCTTTACCTATTAAACTGTCTTTATCTCAACCCATGAGTTTTCTCACTTTTATCCTTCCGATTCTCTCCCCCATCCCACTGCGAGGGGAGCGAGCGAGCAGCTGTGTGGGGCTCAGTTGCCGGCTGGGGTTAAACCACCACAACAGCAGGAAAAGAATTTCCCTTGAAGCAGGAAGATTACATGAGTGAGGCTGATCTTTAGGCATGATTTAAACAACTGCATGTGCAGACATTTCCTATACCAGGCACTGTGCTGCAAGGTTTTCATTTCAACCAGTGATGAGCAGTGCCTGCAGCATCCCCCCAGCATCTTTCCACCCAAATCGGGTGGGCTGGAGCAGTGCAGAAGACACTGCCCTGTGTGGGCTGGTGTTGCTGGGGTAGCACTTCCCAATGGAGATGCTGTCAGCTTGGCATTGCTGCAAGACTCCCTGTGTGGGTGCGGGGTGAAACCTCCCTGAGCCCAAGGACCTCTGCTACAGTCCCTCTGGGGGAAACAGTGCTGGCTCAGGCCCTTTTATGAGTTTTGGGTGGCTTTTCCTTTTCTACAGGCCACTTTCCTTTTAAGCCATTAGCTTTTCCCCCCCTCTATCCTTGACAGGATGAGGTAAGGGTCTAGGACAAGGCTTCCTAGAGCTACTGCTGCCCTCCAGCCCTGCAGAACGGGTGCTGTGAGCCAGAGCATCAGCTTTCCCCACCCTAATTGCCAAGTGCTGATAAGCCAGTTTCCCTGGACTGATCCTCTCTCCCTCAGGTTTCCTCCTACGCTGTTTTTTCCCTGGGTGGGTGATCCAGCCCAAGCTCATCAGGAGGAGTGTCAGCTGAGCCGGGATCATCTCTTTATTTGAGGCTGTAAGCCGATAACAGAGCTTGTTCCCTGTTGTGTGCTCGCCTTTGATTCTCCGTGCTGTATCTCATTGCTCCGTGCCGAAGCTTCATCTTTGCAGCTCGCTGCTGCAGGTTATTTGTCAGGCACAAGGCCCCTTCTCTAATTTCATGGCAAGCTTAGAGGTACGCAAGCCCAAAGCTGAAAGACATGGAGGCCAGCCAGGCTCACGGCTGGGACCTGTTAACGAGAGTCACTGGAGTGGAGGTGGCTGCTGCCGCTCTGCTGCTCTTCAGAAGTCATCGGTGACACAGACACAGCGCTGCTGAAACCAGCAGAAAGCTGTGGGATGAGCCTGAGGTCTCTTCTCTAACTCCCTTGCACTAGTTTATGACAAACATAAGCTTTTTTATTTTTGTTGTTGTGGTTAAAGTGATAGGTATTACCAAGGAGCTGTTTTCACTGCGTGACTCGACTCTGTGCCAGGATAAATGCTCAAATGCTGGTAGATGGGATTTATGTGTGTAGTGGTGAAGGTGAGGGAAATTTTAACCTGCTTTGTGAAAGCTTAGATTTTTAAAGTTAAAAAAGAACAGGTGATTCTCTGAGCAGCTGATGAGGTTTTGGATTTATTGCTCTCAAGTGGAATGAGGTGGCCAGGCAGTGCTGATGTCCTTCTGCAGCCTAAGGGCCTTAACAGGATCTTTCTTATATGAAATTGCATACGTTAATGCTTTGGATCTCTGCTCCCCTTCCCAATGGCCGCTTTCAACCAAATTGATTGCAAAGTTATTTGAGGGGGAGTGCTGGACAAGCAGCATAGTTTCCTTGGGAAGCAAAGGCAAAAGCGTGTTCCAATAATGTGAGCAATAAATAGCAAGTTGTTATTGTGTTAAATTGTCTTTCCTAAGTCCTCTCTTTGCTAACAAACAGGCATTAAAGATCCAGACCTATTTAAAATGGTCCAATCTTGCTAAATTGATTTTAAAATCAACCAAATGGCACAATAACCCTGAATGGGTATAATGAAACTGTTACAATCCTCATTTAAATTACTCTGCTTTAATCAGCAAATTAGGGCTCAGCTATGCGAGCAGTTTTTATTAATTTAGCAAGTTATGGTGCAAATACACATTTAAGTGACTTACCATTAATTAAGCTAAACCATTTCAGTCAGTGATTAAATTTACATTTGAACACACACGTCCAGGTTTAATTAGATTGGTATTAAACTGTTTTTTGTTAAACTAGTTTAACACAAGCACATGATGCAAGATTTGGCTCTACCTGATGCTTTTTAAACCTGGGGGTTACCTGGCTCCATCTTGGGGGTCCTCAGACCCACAAGCTCTGCTGAGCCCTGGGGTGGTGGGGAAAGGGAAGGGCTGAGCAGGCTCCTGCACCCTGGGGACTGCCCTGCACGAGGAGGGTGACACGCTGGGGCCTCGTCCTGCCACCTGAGCACTCGGATAAGAGCCTGAACTGCAGTAGGTAAGGCATAGCCACAGGGTTGATTTTTGGCAGCGCACTCCAGCAGGGTGCTGGGAGCACCAGCACAGCGTGTTAGCCTCCTCCATTGCCCTGGGAGAGTTAGCAGGGCTTGTTGGCTGGAGCCTTTAGATACAGCACTGGAAGCTATACACCAGCATGACTGCCGTCATTCATATGTGGATCACATCAAATACTGAACTTAAAGAGCAAGTGCAAGACTTGTGATCTTGACCTGGAGAGGTTTCATGTTTCCATTTTCGATGTAAGAAACATCTCTGGTGGAAATACCTAATGCTATTTCCATTCACAGTTACTGCTGATTCCCCTTCTGTATGATGGTTGTATACGTGCACTCCCCTTCCTGAGAGACGTTCCATGATGCTGTAGTTGGCTTTCTTCACAATACCAGCAACTTCAGCTTTGTGGAGGATGTGTGATAGCAGTCTCCCATGCTCACAGCTTGTCAGAGCTCAGCATGCCAACTGACACTAATGCACATAGGCTGGGTTTTTTTTGTTCCTGTTTAGAACAAAACAGGAAACATACAGGCATGGCTTCCTGAATGCCCTGCTCCCACAAGTTTCTATGCAAAAAAGAGTCCTCGAGCGTTTTCAAACAATATGGGACAAGCTGGAGGTGAGCGAGGTGATGCCGGCACTGTTCACCAGCGTAGAGCTGGGGTATAAGGACAGGCTTGGGCAAGAGATTGTTGTATGAATTACTCAGGAAGCCATCCTTCCACAGCAAGGAAATCCTGTATTGGGCTATATGTGGTTTATAACAGCCAGGTCTGCTTGCAGGCTTTCTGATTAAGAAGCGCTACACCCTGCTGACAGCTAGTGAGCAAACAGACTGGCAGAGATGGCAAGAAAATCCCACCTATTAAATAGAAAATATTTTAAGAGAGAATGTGCAGTAACACCCCTAACCCCAAACTCCTCCATGGCCATGCACGTGCTCTGGAGGTCTGGCTCTCCTCAGTCCTGGGTTGCTGAGTCTCCTCAGCTCTTTGTGGTAGCAAGACACCCTGTTTTCCCATCCCTAAATGGGGACTTGGTCACCCTGCTGCTGTGACTGGCAGAGATTCATTAGTCCACAATACAAAATGGATTCATGTCTGTCTGATCGTGTTGGTTTGTATTGTAATTAACAGTTTCCTCTAAAACCTGGGAGTCAGAGGAACGGCAGGTGAAGGATGTTTATTTTGATCATGGCATCTCCCTCGCAGGACCACCCAGTGGGCTGGGGGAGGAGGTGTACTAGCAGCTTTGCTTTCAGAGGAAATACTTAGAAGAGTAATGATCGGGGCATGAAGTCAAGTGACTGATCTTTCAGACTTGTATTTTTTTGCAATCAATTATTGTACTTTTCTGCTATAGACTGTTCAATAGTGCATTATAGTAAGTTGGAGGTATAACCCACTCACTGTAGAAGAGCAGCTGTACATCGCTGGTGCAGGAAAGGACCCTCATGTATTTCCTCCTGCACCTGCAATAGACTACGTGCAGCTTTGGTTCACTGGGGCAGACACCGACCTGGGACAGCGGGTAGGAAATCTAAGGTTGTGCCTCAGGTACATCGTGAAAGCACCAGCCAAATGTCATCACCTGTCTGTGCCTTCTGTCTTTCTGCCTCTTTCTTCTACCTACTCAGATGGTGAGCTTGCTGGTGCAGACTGCTCTTCCTACGTCTCAGACAGTGCCTGGCATACTGTAGCATTAACTGATCAGTTACACAGATGTATGAAATACTGCTCACTGTGGAGAAACTTTAATGGATGCTATATACCCAACACTTCCTTTTACCTCTGCAAATCTCCTCCAGAGATCTGCAAATCTCCTCCAGAGATATCACGCAGATCGTGTACACTGGGATAGCTATTTTTAGCTCAGACTTGTATGTGAATAAGTATAAAATTATTCCTTATTTAGTGGACAGGATATCCTGGATATGGGACATTCTGGAGCAAGTGTTCAGCTAAGATCTATTTAAACAATGGGTGATTTAAACAATGGTAGTAAAAATTGATGTTGTGAATTCTCTCTCTGGTCCTGATTTTGAGGTCATGGTTATTAGTGTACAACCTATTATTTTTCCAGAGTACACAATTGCTATTAAAAACCTGAAAAACTGTTGGTGTTTTTTTTTTTCTTTAGTTTTATACAGGAACAAGAATACCACTGCTTAAGCAAAAAACAAGAAGCATCAGCATTATAACTTGCCAGCAGTGGAGTTTATAGATATTTTAATCCAAACAAATGAGCTACTACTTCTTTGGGAGACACAGAAAGAGGAAAACAAATCTGACAGCCACCACAGAAGTAAATGTGGCCCAGCTCCTGAGAAGTGGTGGAAGACCATGCAGGAGAGGTGAGTTGCATCAGTGCGACTTGTTCTCAAGTTCAACATATTCTTGTTACTAGAAGTGACAAGAGGAGCAAAGTACTCCAGAGAAGATAAAATGGTTTGTTTCTTTTCCTGTGTGATAGGTTGTAAAATGCAAACTACGGATAAGCTGTGATAACGTGGATGAACTGTATCCATTGCAAAGTAAATACAGCCCCTGCAGCACAATTTCAGTAGGACTGGAAAGATGGGTAATGAGGAATGCTGCTTGTTGCTATTTAGTAACTGAAAGCAGTTTTGTGTTTATGACCACTCCAGTTCTGGTACAGCAGCCATCAAATGCCCTTAGCTTGAGCGAGCAGATAGATGGAGCGGCTCTCAAACTGGCTCTTTCCAAGTAAGGTCCGGATAGTAAAGCTGAGCACCTCTGGGAAATCTCCCACCTCTGACATACTCAGTGTTTTGCCCAGAGACCCAGCCTGTGCTGAGGGAGCAGTGAAGCAGCCAGGGTCCCAGAAAATAGGCCATTGGCCATCTTTTCTCAGCCCCAGGCTCTACAGCTCTCATCTTGCCACTGGCTGAGGAGGTAAGAAAGGACTAGCTGGTAATTTAAACAGCGGTAGTAAAAATCAATGTTGTGGATTGACTCTGGCCCTGATTTTGAGGTCACGGTTATTAGCGTACAACCTGTTATTCTGCAGCTCGAATGAGCCTGCCCCAGCACCGTCTGGCTCATGTACAAGCATGTGCTGAGCCGGTGTTCGCACTGGTGGGTCTGGTGTGGCTGGCCGCACGCTTTCTGCCAGCTGGCCCCTGGGCTTGTCCCACTGGCTGGGGTGATATCTGCATTTTCTTCAGCCTGTGGGGCCCACGGCTGGCTGGGAGGCTGCAGCCGTTCCCCTGTACACAGGTCCCACAGTGATAATTGCCATGCTGCTAAGCTCTAGGTCACCCCGTGGGCAGCAGCTGCCTGACAGGCACGAAGGGCCGTGCCAGCTCCTGCAGATGTAGCTGTCTGTCTCCTGAGCGTGGACGTGCAGCTAATCAAATCAACCTTGCATGAAAAGAGCGCAGGCTGTCTTGAAAAATCAGTATGCCTGTAGCAAGACCTGAAGGCATGTGAAACGTTGGGCTTGAGGGTGTAAAAAAAGCACAGGCTAGTAAAAATCGAATGTATGGGCCAATGGGTTCATAGAGTTCAACGGTATTTTTCAGTAAAACATCTTGAAGGATGGGTTTCGTACCAGCACAGCTGTGCTTTAAAACATTTTTGGGTTTTGGGGGCGCAGAACAAAGCGTTTGAAGTGATGGGTCACAAGCAATAAGCAGCATGATGAATGTTGTTGTCCTCTTATCCAGCTTTGTGAAGAAATACAGGAAAACATGAAACAAGGCATGGGGAAAAAAGATGCTTTTCGCTTCCTGGTTGTTTTCAAAGATATGGCTGTTGTAGAATGACATTTCTGAGTAGTAAGGTTGTGGGTTCAGCTGTCCCACAGCTGTCAGAAAACATGCTCTTGGTCATGGGGCATGGAATATTGTGCTGGTTGAGATGTTATAAAATTGCCTACGGTTTCTTACCTTTACATCTGCTTTATTTTTAATTAAAAAAAAATAAACTCCTGATTATAACTCCAAGGGTCAGTGTTGGAGTGGTTAGGACATCTCTCTGTAGCTCTCAAGTGTATTCTTGATTCTCACCCCTGGTTTGGTTGCCTGTGAATTAATTCAGGCTGCTTGACCTTGGTTACCTAGTTTGACGTTGAGTGTAGCATCTTGGCTATAAAACATAAGCTTCTTTCTGTGAAGTATGATTTTTATGTACTTGAAGTCATGTTGTATTTCATATAAAGACAAATTACATAACCAAACATTTGTACAGCCTATCTCTTGCACTTGGTTCTCTGGCCCGTTCCTTGTTACTGCATTTTCAGCTTGCTGAGTTCAGTCTCATGTTCAAGCACTGCTCCTTCACCTTCACGGGGCCACCCATGACGCTGTGCAGATGCAGCAAGTTGCAGTAATAACTTGATCACCTAAAATTAAACTACAACAGAATGCTTACACAGATGCTCCTTAAACTTCAGCAAACAGCTTCAAAACTCAGTAAACATTTATTAAACAATCAGAAGCTGAGGATGGTGATCCTGTCTCCATCGACATCTGAGACAGAGCTAACACACTTCCAGCAAAATACATGTTTAAAAATTACCTCAAGTATCTGTGCAGAAGGCAGAGGGGACGAATTCTAGAAAGAAAACAAGAGCAATACACAATACAGTCAAGACATACAGTGACAGATAAATGCTGTATAAAGAAGTCATGTCCTAAATAAGAAAAATGTTAGACCACCTCGATGACTGGATCTATGTGTTACCGTGTGGCAGTGTCTTCCTTTTCTCTAAATTTGAAATGCTGCCATCACATCTTTAGGTAACTGGAATCTCCAGAGATTTGCAGGAGCTTGATATGCTCATTCCTCAGGTTTAATCATCACCATCGTACGGGACACTTCAAGCTAAAGCTAGTTGGGACACAAAGACACATCCAGAAATACAGCTCAGCTACAGTGGGGATGGCGCAGCCCATGAGGGAGACATCGTATGAGATGAAGAAAGGTAGGTCCTAATGACTTCTTCAGACCTGCAATGCCCTGAAGGAGAAGTTTGGGTGAAGAAGTCTTAGTGATGGACAAGTCATGGTGATTTCTATGGGGTTTAATGTGACTGCTCAACTCTCCAGAAGTGCCTGGAGGCTTTGCACATGCAGTGATGTTTTTGTGCCTGTCTCCTGACCTGAATGTTTGGCTCTGCTGTTTGTGGGCTTGGGATGACACCCGAGGCAGCCCTGTGTGTGGATTTCTGAGTGATCCCAAATTCTTCCGTTTGGTTCATGCTGAGGGTGATGCTGTGGGCAGAAGCGTCATGACAGACAGTCGCAGTTAACAACAGCGGGCCTGGTATCAGAGTGGCTGTCATACAATGGATGAGGCCCAAAGTCCCTGTACAACAAATTAGTAACTTCTCCCATGGTTATTTCTTCCCTTTTAGTTTGGCAGTGTCTGAATAATTTGGGCACAAGGAAAAAAACTCAGGCCTTTGAATGATTTGACTGCAAGCAGCTGTTAGTACAGCAGCAGACTGTACACATCCTGGTGAATTAATGTGATGACTTGGCTGTCCCTTTGCCACTGAGACCCTCAGGCAGAGCTGTGAACGGGAGAGATGCCCCTGCAGCGGGACAGACCTTTTAACACTTTGAGGAAAAATGTGCAACGTGGAGCTTGCGACATGCCACCGCTGCCCTGGCAGCAGCACTCCCCAGCGACACAGCCCTCCCGCTCATGTGGGGATACAGAAACACTCCGTTTTACGCCGCAAAACCCCTGCAGCGTACCGTTGCGCTGAGGGGGGGCATGGAAACGCGTGCCTGGTGCCCACAGAGCGCCTCACGCTCTGCTTTGGGGCCGGCGCAGGCAGGCCGCTGTGAGAGACCCGGGAACGAGGGGCTCTGCCCGCGGTGAAGGAGCCGCCCGAGCTGTTGGGGGCCTGGCCTCTCCCGTGTAAGGGCCCAGGGCTGCGCGGGCGCGGCTCGGCCCTGAAGCGCCCCGAGGCTCGGCCGCGCTCCTTCAGCGGGGCGGCGGCGGGAAGGAGCGGGCGGCGCCGTTCCCCGCCCCG
>VYZW01059573.1:113890-131621 GCA_013401315.1 Balaeniceps rex | reverse complement strand
GGGGGGGTCGCGGCGCAGCGCCCTGGAGAGCTTCTACGCGCGGCAGCTGCGGCTCTCGCCCCATGTGCTGGGCCACAGCAAGGCGCACGTCGGGCGCGTCGTGGCCGAGCTGGTGCGCGCCGCCAAGGCGCAGGGGCTGCAGCCCGGCCCGCTGGCCCTCAGCCTACGGGGGGACTTCGTGCGCATCGGCAGCGCCTATGAGCAGCACAAGGTGCGCAGCCCCGACTGCTTCGACATCCTGGTGCCGCTGCGGCTGCCGCCCCACCTGGAGCCCCGGCCGCGCTGCGCCGAGGGGCTGGGGCCGCGCGGCACCTTCGTCTGTGGCCTGGCGGCGAGGGCCGGGTGGCCGCGCCGCTACCGGCCCTTCGCCGAGGGCTTCTGTGTGGAGCTTCAGGGCCGCAGCCACCTCTCCTCGGGGCTGGTGCTGCGCTGGTTCCAGGGCCACCTGCAGCGGTGCCTGGGCGCCGTGCGGTACCGGCTGCAGGAGCGCTGCCGCATCAGCCTCTCGGCCTGCCCTGGGCGCCCGCCCACGCTGCACATCCTGCCCTGCTCCGACTATGTCTGCTGCCACATCTCCATGGCCGTGCGCCTCATCCCTGCCATCCCCCTCGGCGACGCGCTCTACCTCACGGCCCTGCCGCCTGAGGGCCTGCAGGCAGCCCCGGCCCCTGAAGCCCTCTGGGGCCTCAATGCCTCGCGGCAGGAGCAGCGGCTGCTGAGCTGGCTGAAGGAGCAGGCCCCGGCCTCCTCCTGCCACCTCAAGTGCCTGCAGATCCTCAAGGGCTTGCGGGACCTCCGCGGGCAGGGCCTGGAGGAGCCCTTCTGCTCCCAGTGGGGCCGGGTGCTCTCCTCCTATGTGCTGAAGACGGCCCTCTTCTCCCTGCTGCTGCAGGGGCCCTTGGAGGCCTGGGACGAGAGGTTCCTGGTGGAGCGGCTGGAGGACCTGGTGCTGTACCTCAGGGACTGTCTGCGCAAGCAGGTGCTGATGCATTTCTTCCTGGGCAACACCAGCCTCCCCGAAGCCGTGGCGCTGCCCCGGTTCCTCAAGGAAGCCGCCCCGGTGAACTTGCTGGCCACCTTCGACGGGCCCACGCTGGACCTGGCCGCCTTCCAGCTCATCAACACCTGGATCCAGGCCCCGCACATCATCAGGATGTACAGCA
Source organism: Balaeniceps rex (assembly GCA_013401315.1). Lineage (NCBI taxonomy): Eukaryota > Metazoa > Chordata > Aves > Pelecaniformes > Balaenicipitidae > Balaeniceps > Balaeniceps rex. Next base: position 130,458 of record VYZW01059573.1, on the reverse strand, counting down.
GCCCCCGGTACTTGCGACCAGCGCTCACTGCGTGCCGGCACGTCGCCGAGCCCAGGCAGGAGCCGCCAGGAGAGTAAGCCGGTGGGTGGGTGAGCCAGCATCGCCTGTGGACCCTGCTGGGGCAGCGCACGCGCCCAGCCTGCTGGTCCATCGAGAGCCCACGTCTGCCTGAGGAAGGTGGGATCCATTTAAATGTGGTTCTGTGGTTTTGTCCCTGAACTGAGAAAACTAGGAAACCAGAGGCCAAGACTTAATGGAATTGTGATTCTTGTTTTTTAATCTCATTGGTTGTTCATGGAAAAATTGTGACATTTCTGGGGAAATGCCGTAGTTGAGACGCATTACATTCAGTCGACTGTTTGCAAACCTAACTTTAACAGGCTCAAACTGACATTTCTGGAAATCCATGTTAACTTGTTACCTTAGTGGCAAAATTGACCTTTTACTGAGATTTGCTTTTTATGATACAAAATCCATTTGGGCTTTAAAAATCCTGTAAGTGCAAACACCCCTCCCCAATCTACCAAGATGCTCTTAAAATGCAGTGAGCACTAGAGCATGGGTGTTGATCACAGTTTGAAATGCTCAATGACATGCTTTAAATTTCCTGTGTAATTGAATACGTTGTGCTTAATAGAAATATAATATGCATGTTAATGTAAAATTGAGGGAAGAAGTGAAACCTCTCTGACAACAGTATGAAGAATCTAGTTGCACGTTTCTGTCTTCAAGTGAAGGTTATACTGAAGGATTGAAATACAGATGAAACAGATCGCACTTTATTTTCACAAGGGCCTTCTTTTTAGGATAATTGGCTGCACTAAATACTTGCTATGGAGGAGGCATTAGTATCTTGTTAAAGGGATGATGTTTGAGTCATCCTGAGGAAAACCTTCTTTTAACAAAATACTCTGAGGTTGGTTTGTTTGTGGATTCTTGTTGAGATTTTTTTTTTCTGGCTTTGAGTATTATTTTTTTAGAATTTGCTTTACTTCAAGGACCAACAATAAAACTAAGAAATTCTGGGTTTTTTTTTGGGGGGGGGAACAAACCCTAAACCAGTCCAAATCTCAGTGCTGTAAGCTGACTGCTGCGCCCTCCTGCTCTCTGGTAGGAGTTTGGTGGGATTTTTAGATGACTGCCTAACCAGTTGTCTGATGTGGCAGTGTTTTGACCAAATAACCTAATGGGATTTTCTAGTGCTGTGCTATGGCAAATTGTTATCTTATTGTGGGGAGGAGGAAGTGAAATATTTCTGGGTACTTCAAAATTATTTAGCACTAATTCATGGTACAGTGGCAGTCTTAGGCTATGGATTCTGGTGTCCTCTAAATATAGACATCAGCCAGATAATTTCCACTTCTTGCCTGGTTATGTCCCAGTCACTGGAATAACCTGGCAAGTTGTAACTCAGCCAGCTCTGCCAGTGTCCTTAGCTCCCGGTGCAGGTACCTGGGGTACAGGAACCTGATGTGTCCCAGGGTGTCAGCAAAGTCAGAATTTCAAATCCTTGCTTTATTGGGTCACCTGCTCAAGTATTTGATGTATTAATACCCAAAATGTGTTGCTGAATTGCTGGTTCTCAGGAAGCTGAGTGTGTGCCTTGTTACCCACTACACTGTATCCTAGGTGAGCAGTCTAAAATGAATTATAAATGACCAAGTGTAACTTCTGGGAAGCTTTAGGATAACTTGAAGTTACTAATATACTCCTCCTCTCCCTGATGTACATAGAGATACCAGTGTGCTTTATTCACAGTTCTATGCGTCGGAGCACAAAAAAAACATTTTCAAAATCTATGAAGCTTTATAAAAATCTATTTTTCTAAATGGAAACACTCCCTAGGCAGATGTTTGCCTACTTCTGTCTATTTTTTTAACTGCTCTTGCAGTCTTATTTTCAGGTAATTATAGCCTAGGTCACACCCGCAAGTTGGGTTATTTTTATATATGAAGCACTGTGCTTCTTTCTACAAATACAAATAGTGTATTTATAGGTAGTATTGATCAAATGTTCTTTGCACATGGTATTGAAGGCTAAGTGAGCTACCTTGGTGGTTTTTTTTTTTTGGTAGTAGACCATGATAACATACTATTTTTGCAGATTTGTGTTAACTTGGTATTTGAAATAAAATGCAGTTCTGCAATCGATGCCATTGAATCTTTTGCCCAAAGAAGGACTAGATGACCGGCCCAGGGTATTGTGGCTGCCTGAACTCATGACATAAAAACCCTTTAGCTATTAATTCTGGCATCATAACCACTTCAGTGAGCTGTTGGTTTGTTTACATCACTGTGTGTCCCTGTCTCTGAGGAGTGATCTTTTCTCTGAAAAGGGATGCATATTTGGTGTGTATTTAGAATTGCTGCAATACATGGAAATCTGTAATAGACTTGGTAAGGACTTTCTCACTAAAATGTAGTAATGCCAGGAGAAGACAGTTGCATCAGGAAACGCATGACAAGGAGAGATGGTGGAGAATATAAATAGTTTAGAAAATGAAAGTTGGGCTGAGGGGTGAGTGAGAATGATGGTAAACTCTCAGTGAAGATGCACTGCAAACAAGCCAAAGGACATGGGGATAAAATTGGAGGAGAGCTATTGAAAGCAAGGCAGATTTGGAGTGTAGCGAAAAGAGATTTAAGTGGGTTTAGCTTTGACAATATTTCCAAAGTGGTTGAATCCATCAGGGCTGAACAGTGAGGCAAACCCTCAGTTTATTATCCTTGCAGGCAGATCTTCAGTGTGAGTTCTTGCTCAGCAAGGCATTTTTGAGTTTGTGGTGGCTGGTGATGGGAGAAAATGTGTGCATTTGCTTTAACATTGGGCTTGGGCAAGATTTCTTGAAGAGAGAGGGCTTCCTGCCAGTAAGGCAATGTACTTGCAGTCAGTGGGAGGTCTGAGAAAATCTCTTAGACTGACTTGTGGCTCTGTTGTAGAACTGAGATATTAAGTGTATTTTCTTCTATAAAGCATGTATTCATGAATATGATTGACAAAAAGGAGCTGATAAAAGTTGGGTTCTGTTAATGGTGTTCATCTTATTCCACAACAAACATGACAGCACTGGTACCTGCAGTGTCCTGGAGCTATTATAGGGCCTTATCTGCAAGGAGGTGTACAGAGAACTTGACCTACATGAGTAATCCCGCGGGCCTTTTTCCTCCTTCTTCTCCCAACCCATGGATACTGTACACAGAACAAGGTTATGAATATGTGTTTGTTAAGGTTGTAACTGCTACAATGTGCCATAGATTCAGCACGGTTGCCTCTGTGTATGTAAACTGAAACACAAACACAGAAGAAAGAGTGTGTTATTTAGCACTAATGTGGGTTCTTGGTTCTCTTTATCTGCAACCTAATTTTGCAAACACTGTGCAAATGAAGTTTTTATTGAACATTGATTGGGAAGAGGAGTCATACCTGCAAGAGAATGTTTATTTACAGTACCAAAATGCGTATATGTGACTTTGTTTTGTATTGGAAGATGCTGTGTATTTCTCAAAGGCACCATTATTTCTTATCTGACTAAATATCTCGAAAACATTCCTCTTTTGATTTTGAATCTCTGCAGAGAAATGTAAATTTTAAGTGTCTGTTTGCAATGGACATTCTTGGTACAACTATTTGCTGGTTAATAATCAGACCAAAGATTAAACTAAGTGTTCAGCTGCTATTGTTTTTTTTAAAAAAAAGTGTTTATAGGCTCAAAGTGTCAGCCCATTTTAATGAAATGTTTATAAATTCATTTCCTATTTAATATCAAAGTACATTTGCACTTTTATTGTTTCCATAAAAAGTTGGTGGTTTTGTTTTAATATTTCACCATAGTAATAAACAGCTGTTTTAAAGCATCTACGCCTCAAGATTTAAATTCCTTGTTATCTTTATTCAGTAAAGGCTACCTGCAGCCACAAAACTCTGATTGGCAGGTTTATGTGCTCTTTAGGAGGAGACTACTAAGTGGCAAAACCATGGGAAAGCAGGAAGTCCACGCCTTGGGATTTGTGCAGAGGGATACGGGAGGAGAGCCAGGAGAGAGACTAGAATGCGGCTGGCACAGTCTGTGGTGTTGCTGACTTTTGAAATGGAGTACGTTGGGGTTTGTGGCTGTCTCGCTCAGAGGTTAAGAAGGCATCAGTTGTTCTCTGGCTCCAGTTTCAGGTCGCTGCATAAAATCTGCTTTTTCTAGGGCTTAATGAAGAGCTAGGACTTCATTTCACATTATCTGTGTGAGCTTTTCAGCATGGCATGTACAGACACGTCTCCGTTCCAAACCGTGTAGGTCGCGCTTTATTAAATATGGAAAAAGTCCTGCTGAAGCCAGCAGGAGTTTTGTGGATGGGCCAGCAAGTTACCTGTCCTTTATTAGTCTTTGGTAAGATGCCAGAACTAAACACTTGTGGTTCATGCTGATGTTCCCTATTAAAGAATGAAATAACAGCAAGACTCCTAGCTTTTTAATCGTTAAATCAAAGCTAGGCTGAAAATAACTGTCTCCAGATCTGTGCGCCTGCCTCTTACCTTGCAGGGAGTGGCTTCTGTAAGAGGGGCAGCAGTCGTTGGTACAGCGCTGAGGCAGCCCAGCTGGCTAACGGGCTTCTCACTGGCAAAGACTGGAAGAATGTCATTCCTTTAGTGTCAACACTCTTGTCACCCAAGTCACCACGGAGGAGGTATATTTAGATCTTTTGCCTCTTTAATAGCATTATCTCATATTAATTGCTTCCTTTAAAAGCGATAACCATCCTCTGGTCTCCATTCATTCCTTACTCTGAACTATTTCTCTGTCTGAAGCCTGAGTTTCTATTCAGCAGAAAATCATTAAAGAAACATAGGAGTTTCCTTTCGTGATAAATCTGTTAACAAAAAAATAACTGGCCTAAGGACTTGCATCCTTGGTGTTTAAAGAAAAGCCCGTTTGCATCCAACTCATTGGATAAATTGTTTAAAATCTTTCCATCCCTGTGCAAATACTTCCCTTGTAATGCAGCCAAGGTCAGTAGTGAATTGCTGATTAAGTACTGCTAATGCAAGTTAAAGCTGCCTGGAGGGGAAGGGACTCTTATTTGTGCATCCCATTTTCATAAGGCTCCAAAAGAGTTCAGACATGAGAAATTTGTTTTTCTAGGCTGGTTTATTTCCTGTGTCACCTCTTTAAATGTCTGCCTGGTGAGTCTCCCTGAGGTAAGTGACATTCGGACTGATGATAGTTAATTAGAGTAGCTGGCAGAAAAGCAGCCAGCCCCACTTTCATTGGGCTGATAGCACTGGGAAGCTGGCAGTCGATGTAGGGGCACGGACCTGCACCCCTTTTAAGCACGTGGATTCACCTTCAGTGCTTGCTGATGCTTCAGAGCACAGTGCTCTGCTTACTTGAGGGGTCTGAGTAGCTCACAACTCCAAAATAAGCAGGATGTGGGGAGGTGACCGTACATAGATCTGCCTGTACATTATATTACTGTCGTGGGTTTCTCAAACATATGGTATGCCTAATTAAAAGACTACCTATGCTCTCGTGTGTGTGCTTGCAGTGTCCTATTTTAAATATGTAACCAAGAATTGGCATATTTGCAACTCCTTTATAAGAGATTCAAAGCACAGTAATACTTGATCAGCAACAGAGCTATAGATAACGTATGTTCTGTATCTGTGCAACAGTCTGTTAGGATTCAAATAACAATTTACACGCAAAACTCTTAAAGGTTGTTACAAATGCATATGCATCAAATGTCATCGTGTACCAGTCTTCTGTGTTAAGGAAGCCTTATTTTTTCCCCTTAAAGGATAGCAATGCTGATGCAGAGACTCAGAAAATTTATGTGTACTCAAGTTGCAGGCATGCATTTCTTGAAACCCCTGGGAATTTTTTTCCCCCTAAAACCAGGACCAAAGCTGCATACAGAATAATTAGTTCTCAGGGCTGGGCTGGATGTAATAAGGGTTTGCTAGTGTTTATCATGAAGTCGTGATCCTGTGCAGGCTTCTATCCCTGCCACAAAGAGTCCATACAATAATCAGGGCGGGAAAATAAAAAAGGAATCAAGAAGACAGGAGTGATGGGGATTATGCTGTGAAGGTTACTAGCTATCAGATTAAGGATGAAAAATTACCCTTGTGATGGATTTCTAGTGGAGAAAGTGGAAGAGTTTCTTTGAAGAGTCTTGCTGTTCTGATAGAAACCTGCTAGCTGTAGAAACAGAGGAAGAACAGTAGCAAAATCCAACAAGATATAGCCCACTTCTCCACTGCTGTTTCAGTCTGCTCCTTTCCAGTTTCAAGTAGGGGAGAAGAGAAACTTAGAGCTGAATTCACTGGCAAATTAGTATGCTTACTAGCCATGCTTCAGGGGAGGGCAATGGAGAGAGCAACTCTCGTTTCACTCTTCCAATGTTTTATTCTGTGCAAAATTAAAACGCTGAAATACAATACTCCCATCGAGGGAGGGAGTGCTTGAGAACCGTCTGCGAATCTGTCTCTCCCCTGCTATCCCAGATGACAATCTGGGATCCCTGGTTTTAAAGACAAGTCCCAGTCAAAATTCATGTAGGTTTACGTATGCTGGAAACTGCTGCCGATTTTCCCAACTCCTGCTGGCATGGCACAGGGAGCCACTCCAATGCCGGTGCGAGCGAAGCGCCGGAGCAGCAGCTACAGAGGAAATGAGTCATTCCTCTATTTCTGTTGCAAAAGACTTCTCTGTGCTGTACAATGCATTTAGGAATATATTCTTATGGCTTCTTGGAAATTCGCCTCGTAGGACCACCTTTAGACATACAAACATCAGTGTATTAACAGGCACATTATAGACTTTCACTTGATTTTAAATAGGTTGTGCAGGCTTGGTGTTGCAGGGTGGTGTTGCCCAGGGTCTTCTCGAGCTGGTATTTCATGCTGCTGTCAACTCTGGGTTTGTCCACTGGTGGAGGGGCTGCTGCCCAAGAGGTGGTTGTATGAGGGTATTAGTGTGTCTTCTGAGCATCTTACTTTGTCATACATGCGTGGCGGCTTGTTTAAGTGTGTTGCAAAAAGACACTTGCTAGTCATAAGGATTGTGAATCATGGGCACTTCTCCAAAAAGTATTTCTGTACGGAGCCTGGAAGTGTTTTCCCAGAAGCTATTTGAGCTCACCAGACATTCAGACCCTACCAAAACTAATGACATATCCTGAATATTAAAAAAAAAGGGGAGTGGGTGGGAGAAGAATAGCAGTAGACTCTGACAAACCAGTAAACCCATTTCTCCCCATTTATTTCAGTGTGGTGTTTTCCAGAGTGCTGCAACCAGATGTTAACTGGGTGTGGGGAGGATGGCTGGTTTAAGAGGCACGGTGCGTATGAGGCATTACCTGGTAAGAGAGCATCAGTCCTCTCTCTCCTCACTGCTCCCTTGGCAGGTGGATGACCAAATAAAGTGGACAGGCACTCAGTTGTAACTTCTGCTGTGAGAGCGCAGGAGATCTTGGTAGGAATTTGGCAAATTGTCTGTTTTCAAATCTCGCAGGAATCTAACTTGTTAGGGAACAAAGCAAGTCTTGGACAAAGCTTTGTATGTGCCTATGGATGAGTTTCTTCTAACAGTCTTCTCATCTCTTGGCTCCTTGAGTGGCTCCCCACCTTGAGGTGCAGAGTCTTTGGGATGTCCTGTGTGCTTCCACCTGGCTGAGAGTGCCAATTCCAGCAGAGCAGCAGCGATGCATGGGGGCAATGCAACTGTCCCGTGGCATTTACCCCTCACATTTTACAGGTGCTCCTTAAAATATTCCCACTTTCAGTACAAAGACATGGTGGGTGCCAGAGGGAGGGAGACTGGTAGCAAAACACGCTGACTTGTGTGGTTTTCTTCTTGGAAATGCTAGTAGTACTCAAAGACACCGTGCAAATCCAGAGCTTGCGTGAGCAGCAGTGTTTTAAATTTGCCTCTTGAAATCATTCTCGTTACCCAAACTGTTTATATGGGCACATAATGAGCTTTCAACACTCAAATAATTCCTGAAGGAAGAATCGTTATGGTCTTCCAAAATGATCCCTGTGTTAAGTGGCAATTAAGAGCTAATTATAATGAGATGCTGTGGGATGAAATTAGTATCCAACTTAGAAACATCCATGTAGATAAGCTAGAGGGGAGATGGTGGGAGAAAGGGAAAGTAGGGAAGGCAGCAGCTATGCTGCAAGGAGGGGCAGGTGCATCACCTTGGAGCAGATGGCGACTAACTGGATGGTCATCAGGAGAGTCAGCCCTCAATGGAAAACGTGATGGCTTTTCTGAGGGCTGACTGTGGGATTTGCATGAACTTCTTTGGCCAAAGCTTTCAGGACTTGTAGCTTTTCTGGAAGAAGATGTGGTTTGAGCGCTGCTTTCTGCCTTCTGAAATGTCAGCTGGCGAAAGCGCTGTTCACCCATCTCCAGCAGCTGAAGGGGTACAACATCTGCTACCTCAAAAAGGGCTGTTTCAGTGGTGAAATTCATCCCTTCGGCCGATAAAGACCTTTATAACGAGACTTTCATATCAAAGGAGTGTGGGAGCGCAACAGTGTGAGTATCTATTTGCCTGACTGCCATTGGAGTAGCTGCATGTGAAGTGTACAAGTATTTTATTTGAATAAAAATTCTTGCTCTGAGTGGTTAGCAAACACAGCTGCCCTGGAAACCTGCGAGTTGCAGAGCAGAAGTTAATTTTGGGTGGGTAATGTGCCGCTCTGATTGAACACAAGAGCCTGCACATACCAGGATACGCTGTCCTAGCTGCTCTGGCACGTCTTTGCCCCTCGAGAGCAACTAGGGTTTGTTTTCAGCAGATTTTCCCCCTCCGTGACGGGTCTGGGCTCGCAGGCCCTTGCAGCGAAGGGAATGAGACGGAAACTCCCTTCTCCCTCCTGGGCAGTATTTTCATAACCTTTTGATGGCATCCCGGCAGATCGGGGACAGGATGGCGATCACACGCTGGCCACAGCCGCTCCATTTCTTACAGTGGGGGAGGAGGCCAGGAGGAGATAGGATTTATTTTTTTCCCTTTTCTGCTTGGAAACTTATTTGCTTTGCTAATGAGGTTCCCAGTTCAACACCATAAAAGGGATGCCGCAGGGAGGGGGACAAGTAAGCTTCCTCCCTTGGGAAAGGGCTAATGCAGCCCTTGACTCATATAAACTGCTTTTCTGAGGTCAGTGGGCATGCAGCTTGTCACCCGTGATGGCAGGTGATACTGGTTGAGCTATTGGCACAGTGGGATGAGGCAGCAGATAGAGCTGGACCTGCACCAGCGCATTGCTCAGGAGCAGACATCTTCCCTGACGGCACCGCTTGATCAGCTGCAAGTTGCTGGGCACGGTATGAGGGGAGGAACATACCGTGCTGCTCCGTCCGTAACACATGGAGCAAACCCGAGAGCAAATGTGTTACTAATCTAATCTGTAAGAACAGATTTCTTCAGTCACGCACCCAGGGGAACGCCCAGCGGCAAGGAGGAATTTTATCACCTGGATTTGAGCAGCTCCTGCAGACTTCTGCATATGAGGTTGGCTTGGTCTGTGATGAAGAGAGGTTTGCTTTCCAAGTACAGCTCTGAATCTGAACGGTGGAGAGCACAGTGTGTTGCTCTGTGTAGTGATTTTGGTTTCCATTAATGTCCAGAGAAGAGATTCCTCATGAGAAGGAAATTTTAATTTGGAAAGGACTTGGTTCTTTTCTATTGGTTGCATTTAGCCGGATTTACGGACTCCCTCTTCAGCAGGGCTACGTCCTAGTGCAAACACTGCAGGATAAACACATAGGAACGGGGTGTAGGGGGAAAAAAAAAGAACAACAGACAGGTGAAAGGGTCCCTATGAGGCAGAAATATTCAGTAATTCCATGTATTTCTTAGCTATAGCACCGCAGTGCTTTAGAATGCAAATTACCCCTTTAACCCACCCAGTTCAGCTCTACTGCGTAAAACAGTATTTTGCACATCTGCTTAACGAGATGGGAAAACCAGATGTAACGGTCGCCGCTGCTGCGAGGGGACGATTGGAAAAGGAGCCTTTTGTAATAAAAATAGTCCTGCCCTTTTGAACCTGTTGAATTCTGAAGCTGACATGGGCATGTTTTTGCAAACGATGATTTGGTATTTGCAGCTGAATGATCCTAAACCCATTCCCATAGCTGCTCCTTCCCAGCTCAGAAGTGGGTTTTATTGCTGTCGATATTGTTTTTTCAAAAAGCTTTAAGCAATCTCCATTTTTCTGTTTTGGTCATTTGTTTTACAATTTAAAAGCTTTTCTCTTACCAGCCATATTTAAATGGTTTTGGATAACTTTTGCTACATTTCACAGCTGCACAGCCCCGGGGCTCCGTTTGAAAGCCTTGCTGATTTAGTGGAAGAAAGTGTGCTTGACCACATCTGTTTCTGTGTTAACTTAACGTCTTTAGGCCGCTGCTGGAAAGGAGAAAACTGTAAATGCCAATTCCTCCCCCTCCTCTTTCTAGATTTGATATAGTTTTTAATATTCATATGAATAGGAAAGGAATATTTAAAATTGTGACTTATTAAATGAGTGTGAATCAAATAAGAAGAGTCGTAGCACAGTTATTTGAACAACTTCCAGAGGATGAGACTGTTCTTCTAAAATAAGTCATCCATGAGTTTGTAACGCAACCAAAACCCTCAGCATTTATCTTAGAGTTTTATCCTTGAGTCCCAGAGAGACGACCTTGAGTGAGTGTGAGACTGAGTTTGCCTCATTCTATAAAATCCCACACTTGGACCTTCTTAGAAGATATCCTCTTACTTTTTAGGATGGGCACTCGAGGTATTGTGAGTATCTTTATCTCTAAAGTTCTGTCACTTTGGAGACTGGGTTCTGTCCCCCATTTGCTCAGTCCCCCTCGCCAGGGTCACGCTGCATCCCCCCAGCGCCTGGGAAGCCGCATCTGCAGCTCCCATCCAGCTCCTCTTGGTAGGAATGACTCTCATTCTGCTGAATTTGTCTTCCTGAGAAATGGGGATAATACTTCTTGGCTTCAAAAGGCTGATGTTGCTTGTTTCTCAGTCATTAGATTAAAACAAATACTAAGTAGAAATTTTCTACAAAAATAGAGCTCGCGTCCTTAGGAATTTGCTTCAGTGGGGACTGTGAGATAGTCTCTCTCTAATGATTTATATGACAAAAATAGCTCTGTCCTGTGTCTGCAAACAGTTAGAAATGTGAGCCTGGAAAAGAAATCTAGCAGCTAACTCCTCAGCCTTACAGCTTGAATAAACCAATTGTAAACAAAATGAATTACAAAAGCAACTGAAAAACGGAACTTCCCTATAAATACAACGTTCTCTCCTCGGAAGTCTGAAAATACTCTGGGCTTTTTAGCATGACCCAAAGCATACTGTATCCAAGCTTTTTTGGCCTAAAAGCAGGGAGCGAGTTCCAAAGCAGAAGAGTCCTGGCAGCGCCGTGCCTTCTCCGGGGCACTCTCCTGCTGCCGAATTGCACAGAGTCAGGAGGGACCCTGTGAGCAAGGGAGTCCCAGGCAGAGAGGTCCTGTCTTTATTGCAAAATGAGGTTGTCAAAAGAACATGACCTCAAATTCATATTTACACATGTGACCGAGCAGTCGCCGTTTGCCTTCAACACTGTTGATGATGCTTGGCTTACACGTAGTGACACCGCGTGAAGCCACCGAGGGCTCTGCTACGACGGGACTGGTGCTGAGACGTGGTCAGCGTGTTGGAACCCAGCACGACTTCACCGGGCGGCGACGGCTCCCTCCGGGGACAGGTCTCCTTTGAGCAAGGACTTGGATTCGAGTGCTTGATACAATAACACGCGGTGCCTGCTTCCTCAGAGGCTGTGTGCCCTTTGGCTGTGGTTTTTATCTCTGTTTACTATAGAAATAGCTTTAGTAGATTATGCTGCGTCATTCAGTTCCCTGCCAGAACGCATGTTAAAGACAAAATAGAAAGCGTGTGAGCGCAAGAGAGTAGCTGTAATTTTTATGGCATAAGCAAGGCCATTGTAAATTATACGAGGCAATGAGGATCTGAGGATTTTAGATCAAATTTAGCCACTTTATCTGGAGACTTAAGAAAAGAGAAAAATGTGCTTTTACTGATATTGCCAATGAGGGAGCTGCCAGGTGGCCAGTTAATAATCCAGATGCGCTGCAGACGATGTAGCATCAGCAGAGGCTGTTTCTGAAGCGAAGCAGAGGAGTGCTTTCCAGGGCACAGCGACAAGCCGGGGGAGCAACGGCCGCTGCCTCCCGGCTACAGGCGTGAGTTGAGTACGGGAGATGTGACAGGAGGGCGATCCTGGGGTAGGTAGTGCCAAACCAGAAAGGGATAAGAGCTTAGGAAAATTGCAGAGGAGGAGGACGTAATATAACACGGCAATGTAATATAAAGAACAGTTGGCTACTGAAAATGCAGAAGCCCAGGAAATGGTGTCTTGGCTTCGAATCGGGCATATTCACAGGTGTCCATGGGGTTGATGGGCTAATTTAGAGATGGTTGAGACCATCGGCTGGATGAGTCACAGAAACGGGTTGTAGCACCTTCCCCTTTTGTCACTAGCTGGAATCTGTGTCTGTCACACTGATGTCAGCCCAGTTCCTGCTGGAGACTGCATCATCGCTGGCACAAGACCCACTGCCATGACCCTCGCATGCCTCAAGGGGCCAGAGCTTGGGACGGAGGCACTGGGGGCCCAGGCTTCCTGCTGACCTGAGTGCAGCAGGAATGATCTGGGAGAAGGCGATAACCTTTCCCTACTCCAAACAAAGCTGTCTGGGCACACTGCTACATGGGAATTTGGGAGAGGGGATTGAAGAGATCAGCACATGAGCTTGGGTAGGCAGCCGGTGGGGTTCAGCTTGCACCTTTGCAATCAGCAGGAAGCAGAACTCAGCTCAGGACACTTCAGGCATCTTCTGCACTTGTAACGAGGCATGACACAGACCTTGACACTGACTCAGTTGTAGAGCTAGAATAAATACAGGTTCCTACGGCAAAGTCAAAGCTAAAGTTAATCCTTGCTGCTGAAAGACTATGAGGTGTGGGGCCAGCACGGCAGAGCTGTCCTGCCCCAGGGCAAACCGCCCCTCTTGCCTGCACTGCGTGTCGGGTCTCTGCTGGGATGCAGCTGGGGGCAAAGGCAGGTGAGCAGAGCTTGCTGCTTTCTACTTCGACAGCCGGGGTAGATCTTCTCAAAGATTGGCTTGCACTCCCAAATAGGGATATTTACCCAGCTTTTTTCCCCTGTGTGCCACTCCACTGCTCAGGGTCTCTGCATCAGTGCCCACTGGCCCTTCATCTCTCCCAGGTGCAGGTTGCAGGGGACTGTCCTGCTCCTGGTTGCCCAAAACTTGTTGGAGAAAACCTCATGGACTTGCCTCTTCAGGGTACAAACGCCAAGGCAGAAAAAGGCCTGAAAAACCACAGAGGGGAAACTGCATTTCCATGAAACTTGCAAGGAGACAAGCGTGTTGCTAGAGATGGCTCTGGAAGAGTGAATCGGAGATGCTTTTGTTGGAGACATGATGCTATGGGGAACGAAGCTAATCCTGTAATGATGAGAGAAGCTGGACCTTTATGGGCTGCCAACAGCAGTGGGGAAGCACCAGCTACAATGGCTTGCCATTTATAAAAGCATCTGGAGATAAGAAGCCTATTTTTAGGCAGAGTGGTAGCCGGCTATTCCAGCAGGCTCAAGTGATGATGATAAGGACTTGGCATATGAACAGCAGAGTAAGACATCTCATCTTATCTTGCACTACCACTTTCCTCCTCGTTTTCCCCCCTGCAGCAGAAAAAAGCACTGCCAATTGCTTTAGGAGGATTCAAATGAAAATCCTTTGAAGTAGCCATGAGATTTCTTTCCTTTCCTTTCTTTCTCCACTTTTTCAGAGTGATGCTTTTCTCTCTTAACTTTAAGGCATGAAGCAGCTGAAAGTCTTTGACCAGGGTTTGGAAGACACATGCAGACATGGCGTTTGGAATACCGTCAGCCCTGGTTCTGGTTTGTCTGAGAAGCTGCTGAACTGATTTGCTGTGCTGGAGGTAGATTTTGTTACTTGCTGGGCTGGTTGTAATGATTCAAGCGCATGCTCTGGATGTGGCTGATGTTATTCCCAATGTTTATTAATATCAGTAAGAATAGAAATCTATCATAAAATCATATTCTGCAAAAGCAGTGTTAATTACCTTGTTTTCTGCGTAGAAATTTTGCATTTGCAAGCGTCGCCATCTGCACTGCAGCCATTACATGTGGGAAGTATGGAATGTGTCTTATCAGACACAGAGCGTGCACAGCAAAGGACATCCAAAGGTTATGTTGTCATCATGTCAAATGGGTCTGTTTATTCTGAGTGCTGTAGAAGCAGAGCTTAATCAGAGCATCAGCCATATGCAGATTTGAAATTAGATTTTACAATAACCACCTGTCTGCTGTTTCGAATCCATCATATTCTTTGGGTTAGAGCTGTGTTTGCTTAGCAAATATATTTGCTGAGAGACTGTAATCTAAAAGCTTTCAAGCAACAGTGTAAAAGGCACTTAAATGCATGTATATGTATGAGTGTGCAAGGGAAGCACATCTGTCTTATGGCTTTGTGCTACAGTCTGTTACTAAAGCATGGGGGGGGGGAAAGGCATTTTTCCATGTAAAAATCAATAGTATTAGCACCCTCCCCCCCAAACCTTCTTTTGCTCTTCTTTTTGGGTTCATAATACTTACATGTGTCAGCCAAAAAAAAGTTGGTGACAATTGATGCAGCATTGGATCTTCCTTTCTCTGTCCTAAACGTTTTTAAAGGAGTAAGGACAAACATGTGCGTAATGTTTATATAGCGAGGCATGCCATAGCTTTTGTGACTCACAGCATTCTGCCTTTAAGGAGTCAAAAAAATCTGAAAAATTTAAGCCTCTCTCCACTACGTTGTAACATGGAAAAAAAAAAATTCACGTGTTCGCTTATTGCAAGCTGCATCAAGGCAGTGGTGAGTCAAGATGAAAAGAGCAACGATATTCAAAGTAAAGGCTGACATTTTAAACACTGGCACTTGGAAAGAAATGGAATTAAAAAGAATTGCAGATCAAAAATTGACAAACAACTTGTACCACAGTTTAATCATATGCTCAAAACTGCCTGAAACAAATAAGTACTACAGTTTTTTTCTTGCTTATCTCCACTGAGGTAATTATTCTTCTAAAGTGGGAGCTGCTCTCCCTGGGGAAAAAAGAGAATTTATTTTTTTAACTCAGAGTATGGCCCTTCCCACGGAAGCCAATGGGAGTTTTTAATTGAATTCAATGAGAACTTAAATGGAACATTAAATGAGATCAGTAAGGCAAGAGCTTTCCAAAAGCCATCCTGCCCCAGAGGCTCCCTCCTCACCACAAGGAGCACTGGTGACCTGGGTTTTTAGGCTGGCCAACACCTGAAGCTGTACGGATCCCCTGCTCCAGAGTCCCCTGCTCCAGAGTGGGAGCGTTCCTGCCATTCACCGCAGTAACCCGAAATGTAACGGGGTTGTTGTGAGTCAGGGAAGTGCCCTGTAGCACACAACTGCCGACCGCCCAGCTGGGCTGAGCTGTAAAACACTGCCTCTTGCCTCTCCACCTCTATCCAGGGTTTAGTGTAAATCCACGTGCTAGGAAGGTGCCAGAAGTGTAGCCGAAGAGTTTCCTCCGAAGCCGAGGGCAGGAGCCTTCATTTACAGTGGTGCGGAGGGAAGCATGTGATTTGCGCAGTATCGAGGTGGTGCTCAAGAGAAACAGCCCCAAATATCCACCTTTCCTGTGCTTTCCCTTTCCAAGAGTTTGACCTCAAAAGAGACCACTTTCCCACTTGAGTTCCCCAGGTCCAACCACCCCTGTGGTGGGATTTGCCCGAGAGGGTCCCATCACTGGGCCACATCTCCTCTGGCTAGGACCTGATACATCAGCACAAGGACATGAAGCCAAGCAACATGATGCTTAGTGTGGTCTGTGGGTTAAAAGCTCGCTTCTTACTTCGGCTCCTCATCTTTGCTTGGGAAGACGCGAGTATATACATTTTAACTTTGTTCATTCGAGCTCACAGAACAACTGCATCCCTGTTGAAACTCTGGTCTGCTCGTAGCATCTTCTCACACAGTGAGCTCTTTGGAGGAAAACGCTGCTACAAAATTGCTTTATCAGACAAGGCCACCGCTCTCACACCCGCTGCTGCCGCTCCACACGTACGTGTCGTCTCCTGCCGACGCCTCCTGCGCTGCCGGCGGCTCCGCGGGGGCCGTGCCGGGCTGTGCCGTGCCGCCCCCCGGCTGTGTCCCCTGGGGACGGGGGGGGTTTCCAGCCCTGAATTTCCGCGCCGGGCCCTCTGGAGGTCAGTGTTTGCCCGCGCTGCAGCAGACCTGTTGCACCCGCGGCTCACGCCGCGCCGCGCAGCCCCGCGGAGGCTCCGCGGGCAGGGCCGGGCAGCAGCCTGCCTGCCCGGAGCCTCCGCCAGCCCCCTCGGAGCGCAAGCCCCACGCGCGTTTCACCGGCCCGATCAGCCGAGGGGGGCGGCGGGGCGCGGCGGGTCTCCTCGCCCTGACGGCGCCCCCGGCCACCGCG
>VYZW01059573.1:16089-113641 GCA_013401315.1 Balaeniceps rex | reverse complement strand
TAACTTCTGGGGAGGAGTTCCCGGCGGCGGCGGCAGCAGCCCCCGGCAAGGGGGGCAGGCGGCGCCGGGGCCGGAGCGGGGCTGGCAGCCCGCTGTTCGCGAGGCGCCGGGGCAGGAGCGGATCCCGGCGGGGGGCGGCGAGCGGCCCTCAGCCCTCTCTCCTCTCTGCCGGGGGAGCGGGGTGGCCCCGCGTGCGTGCGAGCCCGGCCCGAGCCCGCTCAAGGACTTGGGGGGGA
Source organism: Balaeniceps rex (assembly GCA_013401315.1). Lineage (NCBI taxonomy): Eukaryota > Metazoa > Chordata > Aves > Pelecaniformes > Balaenicipitidae > Balaeniceps > Balaeniceps rex. The sequence continues at coordinate 113,405 of VYZW01059573.1, read as the reverse complement.
GCAGGGTGCTAGACCCCGCCGGCAGACCGCGATGCGCTGGGGGCTCAGCCGGCCCCTCCAGCCCGGGCGCAGCCCGGCGGGGTCGGGGGCACAGGCGCCCTGGGCTGCGGCGAGCCCCAGCCCTCGGCGTGATGGATGGGACCCCCCCAGCAGCGTGAGGCTGAATTAGATTTTGGGCTGGTTTAAACCCTGAGCGATCTTCCCCTCCGGCCCTGCAGTTCCCAGCTGCCTGTTTTCCATCTGTAGCTCCGGAGGCTGCCGCCCAGGTTTAAGATAAACCCGAGCGGAGCATTTCCAGCTGCGCGGGGAGTCCGGGCGCTGGGGCGTTGATAAGGACACCCGCTATCAACGCCACCCATGACCCCCCGTCCCACGGGGCCGTGTCCACCTCCGGCCGCCCCGCCGTGCCCCCACGGCCCCCCTCCCACTCGGGGCAGAGCCGGGTGGGTGCGGGGCTCCCGGGGCACCTGGCTCTGCGGGGACCTCGAGTGGGGCCGGGCAGGCCCTCCGGCAGCACCACTGTCGGGGCTCCCGTGTGCGAGGTGGGGCTACCCGGGTGGGGATGAGGACAGTGGGGACACCCTGTTATCCCCACACTGTGGTGTTGGTCAGGTTGGGGTGGTGGGAGGGCACCCACGGGTGTGCGGCTGAGGGGACCCCACTGTCCCTAGGCTGCAGTGTCCACTGTGGTGGGGCTTGTGAGCCTTCCCTGGGGGCATAACAGCAGGGGCACAGCACGGTCTGTCAGCAGTGGGGACCCCACCCTGCTGCAGCATCCCTGGGGACACTGCCGTGGCAGGTTGTTGTAGCTGGTCCCTTGACCTGTTTGTGACCAGTGGCTGTGCTGCTTTGGAGCAGGCGACCCTCCCTGTGGGCCTGGGCAGACTGGGGGTGCTGGGCTCCTGCAGCAAGGTGTGAAGCGGAGAGGTAGCCTTGCCTTGCACCTGACTCCAGGCGAGGGGATGCGCCTGGGACAGCCGCGATCGGCCCTTGACGAGGGTTCACTCGTGGCTGGGGGCTCCCAGCTGGGTTGTCCTCTGCTTATCTGGCTTGGGACAACATGGCAAGGCATGATGGTGTCTCCCTGACCCTGGGGGCCAAGCACTTCTCCTGGAGGTGCTGGGCGTGTTACAGTAGCTTTGCTCCCTGGGATCCCCCAGCACCTGTTGGCTGTTGCATCCTTCCCTAAACCTTTGCCCTTCCCCAGCCCCGACCCTCCTGCCCGGTGTGAGCGAGGTGGATACACACAGCTGGTCGTGTTTGCTCTCCTTTCATAGGTCCCTGCATTTAAGCCCTATATGGCACTAGTTACTTGTTTACCTCTTCTGCACTGTGCTATTTAGCTCTTATTTCTGTCCTCCCGTTTCCTGGCGGAGATTTGTGGGTGGTCACAGAGGCACTTCATGGTGGTGCCTGTGGGACCGCTGCGTGTGCTCTTGGGACTGGTGGCACACAGGAGTGGTTTCACATCGCCAGTGGCCGATCGTAACCAGGAGGGCTGTTTGACACAAGCCTACCGTGCGTCCCTGCGGGCCATTCAGAAATGCCACTTCCTTCGCACAACGCGTGCTGCGGCGTTCGATCGTGTGGCACGGATCCAACCGCTTCATTTTAGAGCAATTTAAATATTCTTGTTGCAGCTTTGCTAAACCACTGTAGCTTTGGCTGCTGTGCTTTGGCTGCAACTTTGTGTTAATGAGGAATGATAAGGCCCTTTAAATCATTTAGGATTTTCTTAAACAGTTGGTCCATGGGTATCTGGTAATCACTGTCTTGTCACATTACACTGCAGCATTTCCAGTCTCTTAATTTGTGTTTCAAACAAGTGATGGCCTTTTCACCAAGCACTGGTCTCTGAGAAGTTTAAAAGGGAGGCTTGGGCTGAAACATGGTCCATGGGAGAGTTCTTGGAACTAAAGGCAACTTCTGCATCTCAGCTTCTTTATAAAAGGCTGCTCTTGTCCCTGTCATGAGCATAAAGCTAGAAACCAATTTCTACATGTGGAAGAGTAGAGAAGAGTGGGAGGGTTTTGTGTGGTTTTTTTGTTGTGGGGTTTTTGTGGGGGGTTTTTTGGTTTGGTTTTGTTTTTTTTTGTTTTTTTAAGGATTCCATCTATAGAAAGACAGCCAGGACAATTAGGAAACTCTTAGACATTAGACAGAAAGTGATAGGAAAGACATTTCAGCAAGCATCTGAAATGCCACTAAGTCTCCAGTTATCAGCGAAGTGGGTCAAGTGTAATGTTCCCAGGGTGGCTTTGTGAATAAAACACTGGCTTGCGATGATGTCTTCCTTTGCTGTAGATTTTCTCCATGACTTGGGGGAAGTGGCTGTAGTGCAGATTTTCAAACTGGAGTGCGTGACTCAAGTTTTAAGCACTTAACTTCTATTTTTTGTGTTCTTCAAGTCACACCTGAGGATGAGACTGAAGATGCCCAGCTACCTCAGGGATGTGTACATAATGGAGAGTATTCTGAGTCTGTGCCCCTTCCTAGAAATGTTGCTTTTAACGAGTTGGCATTGCAACTGTGTTTATACGGGCTGAATCTGGAGGAAAGCCTTTTTTTCCGCCGTGGCATCTAACTGGAAAATTTGGATAAGGTTTGCTGTCAGCAACAAGTAGTTGCTGCAATTAGAGACAGGTTATTAAAGAAAAGAAAGTAAGTGGTTGCACGTGATACCCCATTAGCAAGGGGCAACGAGCAGGATCTTCATAGTCCAGGATGGATTTGGGAATTTCACTCCTGGGGAAGGAGGAGCAGAGGGAGCTTGGTGGGGAGGGACTGGAAACAGCAGAAGCTGATGCCTGGTCAGGAGACCTCTCCTTCCTCTAACATTTTCAAGGTACTGACTTGCCAGAAATCCAAGCTCATCCCAGGCCGGGGCATGTCATGGCAGAAAATTTAAAGTTATTTGAGCATTGCTAACCTGTTTTTGTCTTTTTCATTTTGTTCCCCCTTTGCTTCATCCTGGATGTCTAAAAGGACAGTTGGAACCAATAAATGAGGTGAGTTAATCTGATGATTCACTCTCCGCTCTGTCTCCTCGCTCCGTCCTGAGGGGATTGTCTCGTATTTTCTGACTCTTTACTGATGTCCTAGATATAAGTAATGCACTGCATTTTGGGCTGGTAGGTTGGTTGTTTTTTTTTTTTCCCAATGTTCAGATTTTGTTTATGGAAAAAACTGTGTGTTTTACTGGAGCAAAGAGAAATGTTCCTGCAGATCTGCGTTCCTCAGAGGAAACCCCTTTGCATGGTGTGATAGTGCCCTTGTATCTGCACACTTGTGGATACTGCAAATGTCTCAATAATTTGGGGGGATATCTATGGAGACATTCTCACGTGCTTTATTTCTTCAGCTTCTTAGGAACGTTTCAAGGTCACATACAATCATAAAGCGATTCGACCCTGGCTGTGCACTTGCCGTGCTCTTGCAGCTGCGTGTCTCCCCCCCATGACTGCAGAGCGATGCCCTTTATTAGCAGCGCCCTTGTGCTGCTTAATGAGCCTTCTTACAAACCGCAGAAGTTGGAGCTGGCGTGGGTGGGAAACGGGCTAAGGTTTGGCTTTCTGCTCCTCTTGAAGCAAGCAGAGCTTTGAAGTGGAGGGAAGGTTGTAGGGATGGCATGGAAATGGGGCAGCAGCCTCTTGCCCCTCTGGTGGGGTGCTCACACCCCATGGTTGTAGCAGCAGAGGAGCACTGTTACAGGTGATGCTGCCAGTGCCACCATGGAAACCTAAGAAATCAAATGCTTTTCTGGGTCAAGTAACTTCTTTTAAAAAAAAAAATCATTGAAGGTTCTTCATTAAATCAATCATCATAGCAGAGGGGAGGCATGTGGATAGCATGCCTTTGCTAATCCATTTTAGTGGCAAGTTTGTCGGGTTGTAATGCTGTATGTGTATGGGTCATACAAACATTACGTGCTGATACGTCTACAGGGACGGAATGTGTTCACATGGCTGTGTTAAGGTTTTCAAATGAAATAGACCCTTACTGGATTAAATCGGAGCTTTTGCTTACCTTCTGTTTTTAATTCCTTCTGTTGTACATTTGCCGATCTATTAGTTTGTTGATATGCGTGAAAGAATAAGCATGTTTCCATTCTAGCATGTTGCTACGCCATAGTGTTTTGTAAATCACCTTGTTGCCAACCTACATAATAATATATCGCTACTAGAGGGAAAATACCTGCAGTGAATGCTTATTTTCCTGCCTTGTTATAGCATCAGTGAAGTTGGGCTGGTAACTGCATAGCACTTGTCTGTTGATATAGATGGAATAAATACAGTTCTTAATGTTCTGTTGCAGAAACACAAACATAAATACAGCTGAATGTTATTTCTCAATAGCTACTGATGGGTTGTAATCTTGTACTTTGGTTTCCAATGGCTTCAGGGTCTGCTCGCTAGAATCTCGGATCTCTTGCTGTGCCGGTGGACTTGTAGAAATTGTTGTCAGAAGTGTTTCGACTGTAGCTGTTGTCAAACAAATGAAGATGAAGTTGAAATCCTGGGACCTTTTCCTGCTCAAACTCCAGCGTGGCTGTAAGTTTAGATGCACAATTTCATAGCTTTGACTGAGGAGTAGGGCTGTTCAGCTGTGATGAGAGTATTGATGCGAAATGACGATAGAATGTTCAGAGGATGCCACATAGAACGGATAAACCTCCTTCTGAGGGTGGGAACGTAGGCTACTCAACGGCAAGGTGAAAAAGGGCAGCCCTGTTAGCTCACATGGTAAGGCTAGTCTTTGTAGAACACTTTTGTGATGAGTAAGACAGAAGTTATTTTGTAAGCTGGCATAGGAAGCTGATAACTGGTTTAGCTGTGCACCCTTTTCTAAAGATGCTTTTCATCTTCAGTCCTATTTCCTCTTCAAATGGACCAGCCCTTTGGAGCACTTCAACTTAGCTGAAATGCTGATGAGGTTGTTTTGAAACATTTTCTTATCCTAGCGTGAAGGTGGTTATCATATAGGCAGATGAAAGGCGTACCTCGTGTGTGCTTTAAAGGGGAAATTCATCTGAAGTTTCATTTAGCAAGTCTTGATCTCCTGCGTCATCTTAGTACTCTTCAAGATTTCCTCTTGAATCATTAACAACAGCGGCAATGCCGGGTTTTATCTGGGGCTTTGATTAGTGTTTTTGCAAATCTATTACAAAGAAAGTCAGTTAAGACTTCGCTGTTTTACTCCCTCTCATTTGGGAATTTGCAGCACAGAGGTGACCTTGTGAGGTATTGGTGAAACCAAGAAGGGAGCAGAGATCTCCTGTCTTTTAGTGTGTGCTCTGTTGGCTGGGCTGGGCTGTCTTCTGTGAGAGCAGATCGTTCGATGGACATGGCTTCGGTGTGGCACAGGAGATGCCTATTTAGTGCATCATATGATGCTCAGAAGTTGGTACCTAGGCACTGAGACACTCGGTTAGTTTAATCTACTCCTGTGAGTACCTACTGTTATTCTGTGTCAGGCCTGGAAGGTCCATGTCTTGGTGCTGCATGAAATAAATTGTCTCATGTCTGAACTGCAGACTTGTCTATATACTCTTTTGAATCCAGGTAGAATAGGATGGTAATTAATACTGGAGCAATAAAAATAGAGATGTTCAAGATGTGTTAGAATGGTTTTTAAATGTGGAGCAGCATATTTAAGAGTCTGATCTATGCCCATAAATGGATTCACCTGCAATTAATGGGAAATGGAAACAAAATCAATGCTAAATAGGAAAGCATTGCGCACAGGAGAACACAGTGATGAGGTTGCAGTATTGGACATAGAAGGATTGCTGCAGGAGCAGTTACATACTTGGGAACAAGTAGCTAGGCTTGACGTGAGAGGATGCTTCGGAGTTTATCTGGTATGCTGAGGAGCAGAAGGGACATCATGTGTGTTTGAGGGTGTGGGGTGATTGTCCCATGGTGTAGTTTCTGACTGCTGGATCCATCTGTGTGGCTGAAGGGGCATTGTAAGCATTGAAGTGCTGTTCTTTTGATCTCAAAACTCGAATGTGTGGTGACTTTGCAGATGAGCTGGACTTTGCTAGAGGCAGAGAGCATGGAGACCTTTGGACTCACAAAGTGCTCTCTCCAGCCTGTGTGGTTTTCCTCCAGTCCTGCTCCATCTGAAAGCCTCTACAATTAACTTACTGGAATGGCCATAAGCAGAAGACAATGCGCTCTGAAAAAAAGAAGTCTGGTTCTTCAACCATGTTGCGCTTTATGCTGCACCTACTTATGCTAGCAGCCCTGGGTAGGGCCCCCAGGACCCCAGTCTAGGTCACTTATCCATCTTTCCTTCCAGCTTCAGGTGATCTGGTGCAGTTAGGGTGTCCCTGTTCTGCTCTAGTGCTGAGAGAACGTGAGTTCCCAGAGGTAGTGCCCGAGAGGGGCAGCAGGTATCCAAGAAGAGGACACATCAGAGAAGTAGCTTTGCTTTGCGAGGAGGCATGGATGCTGCCGTGCCTTAGGATCACTGAAGTCACCATCTCCTCTGGCACTGTTGCAAATCCTGTGATCTCTAAGGATGTCTGTTAACACACGTTGATGTGGAAGCTGGAGATCAGGTTTTGCTTGCTTGAAAAGGCTGTTGGCTCCTCTTCTTGAGCTGGGATGGACCCAGGGTGGTGCCAGGGAAGATGGCAATATTGGCTTTAAGCTTCCAGGGTGACTTTGTTGGAAAACGGTGAGGGAACCCAGAAATGAGTCGAGTGAGGAGGGCAAAGAGAACAGAGGAGATATGGAGAGCGAAAGCAGCCGAGGGGATGTGACTGAGAGGAGAGGGGGAGAAGATGAGCCTGTGGAGGAACAAGAGTCTGGAAGACGAAGAGGAAAGGAGAGTAAAAGGCAGGAGACAGAAACGATGTATTTGTTTGCTGATCAGTAGGAGGGCTGCACAGGTTTAAGGTGGAAATGATCCCGTGCAGCCTCTGCTGGCTCAGAATTCAGAAGCGGAAGAAGATTTCTATTCTCACTACGTTGATCTTATACTCTCCGTATGTGTTTTTGGAGGTAGGAAACAATGTCTGGAGTTAGATGTGTGAGCAGGGTAAGGGTTTGGAATTGGCCTCAGAATAAGGTGGTCAATGGGTATGTTTTAAGAGGTCAGAGATCTGTGTATGCCAAATGACCCCTCATCCTTTTTTTTCCTTTATTTTTGAAAAGGGGGGCTTTGGATTCAGTGGAAACCCCTAAAGTGGAAGATGGATTTGACACCACCATATTCTGTGTTTAGATATGTGCATTGAACTTGAGAACAAATCAATTTATTGTATTCCCTGCTTGCAGCCTGAAAGTATTTTAAAAATAGATCTAGGTTTTCAGCTGAGATCTTTCCATCTTGCCACTTCTCCGTGGGCCCAGGACACTGGGGTAATACAGAATGCAATTTGCTCCTTCCTTACCTCCCTACCCAGTCCCCAGGGGAAAACTGCTTTTATGGTCTTCACTGGCCTACTAGCAAACATCTGAACGCCCGTGCTTAATAATCCATCCTTTGGTTTTTTGCCCATAGGTTTTCCCTTTGGCAGCTCTGAGACACCTCATTGTCCTGGAAATTCAGGAGGGGACATTAAAGCTGCAAGTCTAAGCCCTTCCTCTTGGGAGACTGTTGATTTTTCTCACTTTCTGAATTTTTTACAGTGGCAACTTAGGAAAAAAGTTCTTACTGAAGTGCGTCTAATTGTATTGACCTGAATGCATAGTAGCTTCTTGTTATTTCATGAGGAGCGCTTGGATCCTGGTCTTTGCAGAAATGGGCTGGGAGTGAGGGTCTATGTTGGCGCTCCCTGTTATAGAGTATTTTACATAAACCCCAAAGATAAATGGTGCACGGTCTGTGAGGCTGAATTGAAATCAGGACGCGATTCTTCTTCCCAAAGGTTTGGATTAAACAGAAACAGAGCTGCTTTAACCAGAGCCACAGTTTATTTGAGGAAAAATTATTGTGGCTCAGTAGCAATTTCCTTACTAAAGGTCATCTGTATGTTATTAACTCACTATTACGTTTACCCGTTGTAGAACATCCTTAATGCCTCTCTTCCTGATTCCCTTTTCACCCTGCCTTCTCCTCGTTCTGTGCGTTTGCTTCTCAAACACAAGTATATCCAAATGCTACCTGTGATTGTGTAGACCCGCATTTAGGCATGAAAAAGCTATTTGTGTTCCAAGTACTGATTATATGTCAAACTGCATGATTTGGACTGCCTTTAATGGGCTGTGGCGTTGTGCAAATATTGCATGCCCCTTTTAGCATACGGTTTGGTTTTGATTATTAGCAGACTTTTTTTTAATGTGGATGAGTTGTGTGACTGCGTGGTGAGATTTGCATGGATCCTGGTGTGAACTTTGTGGATTTGGATAAGAAATTCCAGTTTAAATCTTTTTTATATTTGGGGGGCGTTTTCTGTGAGTTTACTGCTTTTTGCAGAATATATTTATTGCTCTAGTCCAGTCATTGGTTACTAAAGCAATTGATTCGACATATTTCGTTTATACCCAACCAAGCCATGCACGGAGAAAGGGTGAATCAGGAGCAAAACTCACACAGTATTCATCTTTGCTTTGCTCATTTCATGCTGGTGTTTTCCTTGTGATCTGCTGCTATTTTTTGGAGTACTGTGTCTCATGGATTAACCAAAAGGCTTATTTTGCATGATGCATTACATATCCCATACCGTTGTGTGATTTCATTTCCATCAGCAGATGTCTGCCAGCCGCTCCCCTCTGAACGTGCAGTTGGAGACTTTATCTCCTCTACTTGTTACTGTCTGCTCTTGCTCTTCTTCTTTCAGTCAAGGTTGGGAGGTCCTGACTGCTTTTGGGAGCCACTAAGGCTGTGACATGTTGAGGTTTTTAGCCAGAATGTTGTTTTATATAAAAATATATATATAAAAATAAAAACTGAAATGGGAATTACATGTGGACTTCTTTATGATGCCGGTCTTCTGTTGAGTCTTCTCAAAGATGCTAGAGCTCTCACTGCAACTTGCACTTGCTTTGTTATTTAGATCCTGCCAACTTCTCTGCTTCCACCAAGACCCCTGGGCAGTAAAATTACTATCTTGTGAGAATCGCCTCTGCTTTATAGAAGTGGATAAAAAGCAGCCAGTTATTTAAAAAGGCATGTCAATAAATAGCTGTTAATTAATTGTATTTATAAGATCCAGTTTTGAAACCTTAGTGGTGTACCTGCAGAGCAATATTTTACTGAGAGGGGTGTGTGGTAGGTTTGAGATGTCTGTGTGGTGGTTTCGCATGCTGGTTCATTCCTAGTGAAGGCCGTGCTTCCAAAGTGTAGCTGTGAATTTACAGCAGTAAGCTACTGTTTGGGTTTTGTGGTTTGTGGGTATTTTTTTTTTCTTTCCTTTTTCTTAAAGACAAATATAATACTTCTGATCAAGATCGGAGTCACATGTGCCCGTGTGGCCTGTGTTGTGCTCTAATACTGATATAACTCTGAAAGACAGGCAGAAAGATAAAGAATCTGTTTTTTACATAGGTCTGAAGTCAGTTGCTGAGCCTTTTGCTTGCCAAACAGATCAGGAGATACCCCACAGCATCCAGGGATGTGCACCCAAGATTAGACACAGAACACCAGAATGCATTTTTATTCTGTATCTACTCCTTTTACTGGGTTGAATCACCCAAAGGTCTCTCGTTATAACAGGATAAGCAGCCAAAATGAGGACAAAGATAGAGACTCCGATAATACAATCAGTGAGCTGCCTCCCGCTCTTCAGGATGTTTCCCCTGACAGAAGGCGGTCGTCTTCAGATGCATCACGGTCCACTTACAGCCTCACAAGGCGGATTTCAAGTAAGGTCGTCCTTCCAACATTAACGTAATTCTTGTGGGGAAGAAAATCAAACTGTAGTGCTTGCTCTTTCATCTTTTAGACAGGGAATCAAGTCAAGTTGAAGGTACATTGATTAAAATCTCATCCTGTTCTGCAGCGACGCAATGGAAGGGGCCAGCGCTGTTTTTCTTGCTGAAGCATATGCATGGTAATTAGATGTGAAAATGGACGGGGCGGGGGGAAAGTGTAGCTGAGCTTGCACTTCAGCGTAACTAAGGGTGCTATTAATTGTTGGCAATGTAATGGTGAAAATGGGGAGCCTGCTGTGCGAGGCACTGCACAGCCACAGAATAGCTGTACCCAAAGAAGCACGAGTTGACTTGTGCCTGTAATGGCTTCAGTTGAGTTTCTAACAATCGTATTTGTGCGTTTCTCTTGTTTAGGTTTAGAATCGAGGAGGCCAAGTTCTCCACTAGTTGACATTAAACCTATCGAGTTTGGAATAATAGGAGCTAAGAAAGAAATAGTTCAGCCAACTATCCTGCGAAAAACCTATACCCCAGATGACTATTTTAGAAAATTTGAACCAAGACTGTACTCTCTTGACTCGAATAGCGATGATATGGACTCCTTGACAGATGAGGAGATCTTATCGAAGTATCAGCTGGGCATGCTACATTTTAGCACTCAGTACGACCTGTTGCATAATTATCTAATAGTGCGAGTCATTGAGGCTAAAGACCTGCCTCCTCCAATTTCTTACGACGGTTCAAGGCAAGACATGGCTCACTCCAACCCCTATGTGAAGATCTGCCTTCTTCCTGATCAGAAGAACTCCAAGCAGACCGGAGTGAAACGCAAAACACAGAACCCAGTGTTTGAAGAGAGGTACACATTTGAAATCCCCTTTTTAGAAGCCCAGAGAAGAACTCTGCTTTTAACCGTAGTGGATTTTGACAAATTCTCACGCCATTGTGTTATTGGCAAAGTGTCAATGCCCTTGGGCGATGTAGACCTTGTGAAAGGCGGACACTGGTGGAAAGCCCTTGTGCCTAGTTCTCAGGTAACAGAATTTATCAGATTATTGCCACAATTTTTCTTGCTGTTTTTTTGTGCGGTTCCTTTGCTTGTTGGCAAATCATGCAGGTTCTAATTAGTCGTTGTCATCTTGTTTATACAGCATCTGCTGGGTTGAAATAACGTTGGGCCTATAACTAGTCTTATAGCTAATACTGTGAGGCAGAGGAGCTGTCCTCTTTCACATTCAAAGGAGGTGGCATGACAAAAGATCCTATGTCAACTCTAATGAGAATAAATCAAGACTACTTTGCAAGTCTGCACCTTTTGGAAGATCTTTCTTGTCACTGCAGTGACCTGCATCCATTCCCAGACACTGCAGTGACACTGTCCCATCTGAGTCACCCCTGTGGTTGTTAACATGGCTGTGCTTTGGGAACATGAGTTGAACCACTGGTGCCAGTTCAGTAATAATTTGATGCAAGAAAGTGTATAGAAGGCACAGTCTCTACAGACTTATGGCATAATGCATGAGCAAAAAATTGCAAGGTAGTGGTAGATTTATTTTTATCGTGTCCCTGAAGGAAATAAACTTGCCATAGATTTTGTCTCATGTTAGTGGCATGTTGCATGCGTGCAAGTTTGAGCGTGCATTTTGGACTAGATTCAACCATCAGATGGGATGGGAGGAGAAGGTGTAGAGGGTCTGTGTGCTTCCACGTCTGTTCTCAGGATAGGGTACCGGTCAGTGCCACCTCCTCTCCAGACAGGAAAAGAGCTGTTCAATGGGAAAATCTGAACTTTGCAACCAGGAATGGCGGATAACTACCAAATTTGCTGCTAGCCGTATCACCCACATAGCTAGAGGCATAGGACCCTGTAAAAAGCCAGGCTAAGAGCTTGGCATGAGCGTCATCTCAGGCATTTGTGCTAAGGGCAGGAGTACCGCTCAAGGCTGGTATAATGCGATTGCCTCTCCCAGTTCCTCACCAGCTCTGGGATTGCAGTTTCTAAGTTTCAGAGCCTTCAGTGAATCAAAACCCTGCGTGAACTTGGATGGTTCACAGTGTCTTTGATTTTTATGTGTTCACAAAAGGGTGGCATAGCCCAGAGGTATTAGATGAGACGAACAGTAAATCATTGACCTCACCGCTGATTTACGGTGTGGGTCTGAGAGTCTGATTTGGAGTGGAAACTTGTGATCAGACACTTGTGGAAGTAAAATCCACCGAGCAGTGTTTATACACGAAGTCAGCTGGGTCTCTGGCTCTGCTTTGCCCCACTCTGTGTGCAGAGAGGCTGGAGAGCGCTTTTGCCTCTTGCTCAGACCTTCTGCACTATGTGACAGAGGAGAAGATCAAGACCCCGATAACTGCAAGAGAGCCCACTAGATTTGCTGTAATAGGAGTGTTACGGGATTAGTCTGAACGTTGTTCATACAAAAAGGAAAGTTCTGAAAGTTGTGCACAAGTCAAAACCGTGGGGTCCCTGAGTGTGTCTTTATGTAGGACGTGTCTTCGTGTCAGTGGGATCTGCTTTGCTCCGTAGAGTGGCAGTGGGGGGTGAGGGGACAGCTGTGTTACAAAACGGTTCATAAGGAAAATGAACAAGAACAGATATTCCTGGGCTCCCCTCCCTGCCCGGGCCTTTTCCCCAAATGTTTGTTTACAAACACCTGCAACAATTTTTTTTGCTTTTTGGTATTCGTGGTTCATCACGTGCTCTGTGTTGTATATCTGAGGACAGAGCTCTCCTCTTTGCATCCTGTTATCCTCCCATGATTTACACCATGCAGCCTTGCCTTTTCTCCCACCCCTCTGCTTTTGCATGATAAGTACTTCTCTGTATTATATATCTCTTTATTAGTAACATGGATTCGTTCCCCAGCTAATACAGACCTTGATTAGACAAGATCATCTCTGCCCTCGTGTGCCAAGCTCAGAGGCAGCCCTTCCTCCCCCTCTCTCCAAAGTTTCATTGAAAGCTGCTGCTGTTTTCAGCGGTGCTGTCTGCTTCACCAGGATTCAAGATAAATTATTTATGCAGAAATTGGCATTTCTGATATTTATAAAAGGAAGGCAAAAAAGAGAAAACTCCCTTTGAATGGGCAGGCCTAACCTTACAAGCCTTTTGCATTTGTCTGCTTGCTATCATATGGGAAAAACTCAATTTAAGCAAAAAGTCCTTCGCACCTTGGTTAACGAAGTGCCTTGGTTTGGTCTGTTCATAGTTCCTTGTTCTTTCGGGCTGGGCCTTAGCGGACAGCCTGCAACTGCAAGGAGAACAACAGTACTTGTACAGGGAGGATGTTTGGTATCATCTCCCCATGTTTTCTCAGTGATAAGATTTTTAAAGTTCATTGAATAAGGTGTATTTTCTCTTAGTAGTGATTAAAGTTCGATGCATTGATCAAAGGGTTAAAATAAGTCCTGGAAGAAGTAAAACAATGAAGCTTATTACTTTGAAAAACTGTATTTTAATGTCTTTCAATAACAGTGATGCTGGTGCTATAAATTTGTGAGGGTTTTTTTTGATTGGAAGATTCTGCCTGTGGAATGATAGATTTGACATGTTGACAGCTTTTTTTATACTTCTCACTTCTTTGCTTGATTAGTTGAGGGACAGACAGCTTTGATTAGTTTCTTGTAGGATTGAACCTGAGTCAGTTCTGATCATGAGTCGATGAAAATTTTCTGGACTGGGTTGGCTGCCCTGGGGCTCTGACATGGAGCAGGGGCTGGCAGTAGCACCCCCCAGCGATAAAGGTCATGGTGGAAAAAATGCTGAAGCAGGTGCTTGGAAAACCAGTAACAGGCGGGAGAGAAAAACAGACAGGCATAGACGTGATATGTAAAGAGGAAAGACACAAAGTACGTGATTTTTTTTTTTTTTTAACTAGCATTTATAGACAGAAACACGATGAGCTGGAGAGATGGAGGAAAGCGAATCCAGATGGCATGAGCTGTGGAGATTTTATCTTCATACCGGTGGGAGTGGGATGGGGCAAGGTCTGTGGAAGAACAGAGAAAGCAGCCTAAATGGTATGGGCTAAGATGAACATCTGGTTTGCACTTGCTGTATCCACCTGGAAGCCGTTGCTGTGGAATGTGCTGATAAAGGCAGGTGCTGAGTCCGTGTCCCACCCTCACGCTGAGCCCCGTCAAGCCCAGAACTGCGACACTGCCTCAGTACAGGACTGTGCCACCACGAGTGAGCCCTGCTAAAAGGGATGAGGGATGCCAGCAATCTCTTGGTGCCTGTGGCGTTGGCAGGGACGGGTGGGTTTCACCCAGGCTGGGGCATGGTCCAGCTTCTGCAGCTGATGACTCCATTTGCTCCACTGTGAGCTGGACCAGGATAAGCTGCTTAGGGCTGTGAGATGGGGTGTACAGCTCCTCAACTGGTGAAAGCCCATCGTCGTTAATAGCAGAATATCTTCATTGCCACCTCATGGAGTTGCTTGTTAACTAACAGCCTGAGAACTTACCTTGGGTGTAGCGAGGGGGGCTGTGCAGCATTACCGTGCTCATTATGTTGGGAATGGGTTGTCAGGGAACCCAAATATGGGTGAGCAAAGTGCTGTCATCTCAGCCTTGAGGAATCAGTGCAATAAAACACTTGATGCTAAAATTCAGGCAAAAGACCGTATCTGTGCATAAGTGCTTTTTTAGCTTGGATCATGTGTTCAGCACTCGGTGGGATTGAGTCCAAAGCGGAGGTACAAGGGAGCTGCCGTCCAGTACATCATCAGAGCCAGCAACTAAGCAGAAGGACTTACTCCCTGTAGAAAATGTCAATGCAGGTATTGCCAAATTCTTTATCCCTGGTTGTTCTGGGAGGCTTTTTCTTGCAGAGTAATTAATGTGTTTCTAAATAGCAGTAGCTGCTCATGGAGTAGCGCTCGAGTCCAGTCCCCATAGGAACACTCTGCGCTCCTTAAATATCCCCTTAAACGTGTGTGGCTTTGCTTAATTACCATGAATGAAGTTGGCAGGCCTTGCTGTAGCTGGGCTCAGATTCGCACATTTCGCCGTTAAGATTAATTCTGAAACACATGTTCAGGACCCCAAGTTTTATTGACATATGATTCATTTCTCTTTTGGCAGATTCGAGTGGGCAGGAATAAATGTTTTAGACCAGCAGTAACGAGAGCTTGGAGATCATTCTGAGAAAGAAAAAAAAAAAAAAAGCCTGGTTGTGGTGGGAAAATAGCATAAGAATTCCTTCTCCCCTCAAATTAAGCCATTTTTATAGTAGAGGGAGTATGTATTGGACTTGCTTTTTAACTTTGTACTATGAGTGCACTAGAATGACAGTCATTTAAGGAGCTGTCAGCTTTTTATGTTCAAAATGGTATGTGCTTCACAAATGGAGTGGCTTTCCTGTGGCAGCTCTCTACAATTTTCGATTCCCATCTCAGGGATAAGCCTACAACAAGTACTGCGCTGCTGTTCTTACCATGCCTTGGTCAGGAAGGAAAAGGGAGAACAGATTTTGAAAATCAGGTAATGAGTCATTTCAGAGCATTTCTTTTGGGTATTATGTTGAAATCTGCATGGTGTGCGGCTTGGAGGCCTCCAGTTGTGCATGTACCAAGTTTGTCCTTGGCACCCTTGTTCCTTGGCTTATCCATCACAGCCCTGAGAAGGAGCCATCCTTGGGGAATGTGGATGTTGCCTTGCATTTGGTAGCACAATGTATTATTGAAAATAATGCCAGCACCCCTCTCTCGTACAGGCATAAAGCATTGGACTGATGTAAAAGTGGCCAGGCAGAGACTTGGTTCAAAGAGTTGACACAACAGTTGACTCAGGGCTGTGTGCATCAGTGTGGAACAGGGGTCTGTGTTCGTGACACAGTCATGGGAAATTAAATATGGAAGTGAGCATTGTCAGGGTTTTTTCCTTTTCTTCCTTTTTTTTTTTAGCTGTCCAAAAGCTTAATGGCTGCTTAATTAAAGGAAAGATACAGAATCACTGATGATGAACGTGGCTTGGATACATGGGGGTCTGCTTGCTCATTAACGGGATGTTAAAATACAGCTGGCAGTTTACCCATGTCCGTCAGGAGAGATGCCCTGGGCAAAGCCTGCCTGGAGGCGGGATGCCACCACCCTGCAGGTCACTGGAGTTGAGGGAACAGTGAGGGATGCCGTGGTGGGCATTTATCCATCCCCCCGCCTTCCCAGGAAGGGCTCAGCAGCAGTGCAGCAGGCTCCTGGATTTTCACACTCCTTCCCCATGTGGTCTTGTCTCCTGATAACAGTTTTTGCTCTTAACCTGTGATTTGTTGTCATATTTTGGCTCATGGCATTCTACCATCTTTCTTTCACTGTATCTTTGGTTTTTTCCCCAGATCCATTTTAGTTGTTTTTTTTCCCCCTTTTCCAGTCTTTAAAGCTCCAGCACTGAGACATTTTTCTTCTTGATCATTTTCTTTTCTTTACCCTTATCCATCTCTTCTGCTTCCCGCTGCCATCTCAGTCACCTCATCCCTTCCCCTCTGTGCTGTTCACTCCTTGCCCTTTCGGTGGAGGACCGGGATGCTGTGGGGTTTATTTTGCTGAGGAGGAGCCCAGAGGAGGGGGTGGTGGGGGCCATGGGCAGGAGCTCTCCGTAGGAAGTCTTCCCTCACTTGCCCAAAGGTCTTTGCACAGGAGAGGCTTTCTCGTGGCTGTGCAAACTGATGCAAAGCCAGTTAGACTTCAGAAAGGGTTTTGTGACTCTTTTCACCAAATGTCTACTCAGCATCTGTTACGTAGGTAACGTTGTTCTTACCCGTTGGTAAGTACGTTTTTTTTTTTTCAGGTTCTTGTCCTTAATAGCTCAGCCTCCATGAAACGATTGCTGTGTGTCACAGGGTGCTGTAGGAAGCCTGTTAGAGCAAACTGTTCTAAACCATCAGTTTTCTAATGTGCCTGGAGGTACCATCACAGATAACCTTGAGGAGGAAAATCAATCTGAAACTTCATTAGGAGCGTTGCATAGATGTCTGTGCTGATGTAATGTGCTCTGGTTCCCGTCGGGAACCGGGGAGGGTTTCAGCTGCAGAATTTTGCTGGTCTTGTAGCAATGCACAGCGAACAGTCTGGGGGGGCTGTGAGTAAAGAGTTGCCCTGATCCAAACGAGATGTGCAAATGGCATTAATTAAAAACTCCTCTTCCCTTGAGGTAGCCTCTTTGTGTTTCAGAGATGACAGGAAAGAAAAAAAAAAAAACCTCCTTACGTGTGTCTGGTTCAACCCAAACAGTAACAGCAGAAGGTTCTAGATCACAGGCGAGCCCACGGCTGCAAATCCAAACGGCTGGCTGTGTAATACAGCTGCGGAGAGCAACAGCCAGGAGTGAAATGTTAATCAGAGCTTCAGGAGAGCCTCAGACATCCCAGACTTGGTGTCACTCCGGCACCTCATCAAACAGGAAATTGCTTTTCCAGGGTCATCTGGGATCTCGGCACAAATCAGGGCGTCATCAGCATAATAATGGCAGCTGAAATGATGCCTTTGCACGGCGGTGCCTGAGGGGGCCTTCTGCACACTGCGTTCTGAGAGCAAAATATTCAAGGTGAAACCAACAGCATTTTAGTTTCCTGACAAAAAGACCTAGGAAAAGTAAAATTCAGGCACTTCCTTTCTCTGTGGTGAACAATATGCCGACGACAACTCTCCTGCGTAAGCATCCCTCTCCTCCACTCAGCCCCTACGCGAGTCGGAGGTTTGGGGAGGCTCCAGTGCGTAAGAAAACAAAAGCCATGCTTCTGTGCCTGCAGTCCCCCAGCAAGACGTGCCTTAACACCGTTGCTGATAAAGATGCCTATCAACAGGGTGATGGGCGTGGGGGTGGATGGTTGTGGCAACACAGTGTTCCCAAGGTGCGGGTGAGCTCAGTGGGTCCATGGGATGGAGGAGCACCCTGGGCAGCTCCTATGGCCCCACGAGCCACCTGAGACCTCTGTGGCCACTCGTCCCTCCCTGAGCTGAGTCTCCTGCCTGACCCATACCAAGAAGGCTCCTGTTTCTCCATCTCGCAGTGGACCCCACTGTGCTCCCCAGTGACCTCCGTTTTGCCCGCTGAGCCAGCGAGTCCGTTAAGCCGCAGCTCTGTCTGCATCTTCATCTTCGTCTCTGACACAAACTGTGCCACCAGCGTGCCTTATTAGCAAGACTGTCACATCAGCAAAGGTATGTTGCAGTGTGAGCTTGTCGGGGAAAGCACGGGGAACTAAAACCTGAGGAGGTATG
Organism: Balaeniceps rex; assembly: GCA_013401315.1. Taxonomy (NCBI): domain Eukaryota; kingdom Metazoa; phylum Chordata; class Aves; order Pelecaniformes; family Balaenicipitidae; genus Balaeniceps; species Balaeniceps rex. Next base: position 95,353 of record VYZW01059573.1, on the reverse strand, counting down.
CCTTGTACACTGGGCTTCTTGGAGCAACCTGTTAATTCCTTGCTTGTTTGCTAATGATGACAGGTGACCAAAGAACAGGAGAAGGCTCGCGAGCATGGTGCAGCGTGGCATGGTGGAGGCAGTGCCAGTCCGATGTGCTGGGGAGGAACACGTGGTGGCTGCTGCCCACTGATTCGTTTTCTCGAGTGCTTGACGTCCCCTCAGGCACTGTGGCACGATTTGAAGCACGTTTCCTAGATCCTTGCAGCTAAGCTAGAAATAATGCGTTTATAAGATCAGAGGCAGTTCACTGCTCGAGTTAAGTGCCTTGAAAAGGCTGAGTCACTTGTACCGGGAGGTGAGCTACCCGGGGACCTGGGCTCCCTTCTGAAAACACCTTTTGTTATCCCTGTAAACACTGCTGCTGCTCTGCCTGCGGTGAGGCTGCTGCTTTCTTGCTGGCTTTGAGCACACCCATCGTGCCATGGCCTCTGTGGGTTGGAGTGTATGTTCCTTCCCTTGAAATAATTAACCGAAATCTGGGCACGCTTGAAAAGCATTAAGGGGCAGAAAGCGTTATTGAGATTTGGGAAATAGGCCTGATCTGAGACTCGTCAAAGCTGGTGGTAGTCTGTCTTCTGACTTCAGTGGATCACACCGAGAATAGCATTTTATATCTCACCTTACTCAAATTTAAGGCCAGATAGTAAAAAAGATTTTTCTAGAGGTGCCGATATCCCTGTTAGGTTAGGACTACGGAAAATCAGGGATTTAGCTTTACCTTTACCTGTCGAAGGCTCGTGGGTTAGGCAGCAGTGTGATAGCTACGTTACAGCAGCTCCTTCCATAACCGCTGCAGGGGTTGTGGGACACGGTGCTGGGGAGGGTTCAGGTGGGGTTAGGTGCCTGGTTCTCCGGCCTGTGCCTCAGTGGGTGTTACACGCCCCGTCCGATATTGTCAGTGTACAACGTGGGGCAATTTTTTTAAAATGGAGCATAAATCTAAATGTGTCGGAAGTGTGGAGATCTGCCTTCCCTTGCTGAGCTTCACCGCTCCTCCCTGACCCGGGGAAGCCCCTTAGTTCCTGCAGGTCTTGGATAAGGTCAACAGGTTCCACCAATGGACAAATCCAGAAGTAATTACCCCAAATCTTAATGTGGATTTTCAGCACTCTAACGTTGAGGTGACTTGAAGGGTCCTACCTCCCTGCCCAGTGCTAGCCCGCCTCCTGGCTCTGCCACAAGTTTGGTATTTGCAGCCGGAGCTGTTTGATTGTCTCTTCCCCGCAGGTAATAACATCGCTAATTAGTTTCCTAATTTGTGCTATCCAAATGTACCTCAATTTCTAGGAATTAAAGCCTGCATGAAACCCGACGCAGCGGTGAATGCAAGTGGAAGTAGGACTGGATATATTAAAAATGCTGTTGATATGTTATAAAAAATGAGCTGGGGTCGAGGGGTACCTCAGGTGGATCCTGTTGTGGGTGGCGTTGTGGCACAGCGATGCTTCGTTACTGTCCTGGTAGTAGATTTGGAAGTCACCAGCTGTTCTCGATGATAAACGTGTCTTCAGGCTGTTCAAGCCACAGACCCAAGAGGAGCGGTTTTGGGGAAAATCAAACCAAAGATGGTAGTTTAAATTAGATAGATGATGTTTAAATCACCTTGGATGTGAGACTCTCTTAGATCCTTATGCTGTGCAACCATTGGGCACAACGGTGTATGTAGGTATGGCCTGACCTCACAAAAGTCTTGAGTGTTGTGTGCGTATTGGGTCAGGTTTGTGTTGGGGAATGGCTTTGTGATGGAAAGAATTTAAAATATCTTATATTGAACAGGACTGTGGTGTGGGAGTTGACAAAGGTTGATGGAAGAGCGGGGCCTTCTTGGTAAATCAAAAATACTGTAGCAACGGGAGAAAACAAACGTGGTGAATGTGTGTGTGTGTGCTGTGTAATCACATACTGCCACATAATGTGACCCAAGAGACGCTGTGACAAAAGGAGTTTGGGGTGAGATGTCAGATGCTTTCCCTCGCGTGGGCAAGGGGCTGTGGGGAAGGTCAGGCAGAAGGTGGGCAGCTTGGGGTCGATGCTGCCAGGTTGGCTCTGGCGCTGGCTCCTGGGGCAATGGAGTGTGCGAGGGGGGCCCGTGGGTTTGCCTTAGGATCTGCGATGTGGGTCCATGGTTTTCGCCCAGGGGCTGAGTCAGGATGCTGCGGTACTTTTGCAGCCTTCGCCCTGCTCCCCGCATGGTGCTTCCCTCGTCCTTCGCTCATTAAATGTGCGGGGTTAAACACAGGGGGGTTCCTTTGCCAGCTCCTGAAACGCAGAGACTTTTGATGTGAAATCAGGCAGCCTATTGCCATGTTTTCCGCGGAAAGCCAAAAAATGGATATTGAATTAAATTGAATTGTATTTTGTAGCATTGGAGGTGCAGGACTTCCTCAGCCTGCCACCTGCTCCTGCATGGCACGCATGTCCCGCTGCCTTTGCCGGGGGTGGTCAACAGGAACAGGAGAGGAGACAAAGTGCCTCGGGGAAAACTTTTAATACCATTACCTGACATCAGCTTAGCACTTGGCTCATTAGGTGAGGGGACGAGTGGCCTGCCGTTACCGGGAGCCGTTCTGTGCTGCTGGCCGGCCAGGCAAGAGGTGCTGTACTGCTCCTGGCAGAGGGACAGTACGGGGCGGGGGGTTTCCCCAAGTGCTTCCTCGGGTTCGGTCCGAGCCCTTTGGTTCATCTGTGCTTGGTGGAAATTGTGCTTTTCCATTTGCAGCTGAGTAGCCGTGAACTGGTTGGGTTTCCTGGCAGCCATAGCCTCAGTTTCCCCAGAGCCGTTGGTAGCTTTGCCAGGGATGGGTACCTCGGGTGCTGGCCCATCTGCTGATGAACCTGGTTCTTTGGGTCAATTCAGGCTGTGACTGTGTCTCAGAGCTTTTTTCTTTATTGTCTACCCAGTCCTTTAGTCTCTGATTTCTGTAATCTAATATTTGGGGCATCAGTAAAGATGTTTAAGCCTTTTGTTACAACTGCAATACCACTGCAGCTCCTTTTCCTTTTGGGAATGGGCTGTGGCCATCCGATCTAGGCTTGGTTTTGAACTGTTTGGCTATTTGGGATGAAGAACTAGCTCTGCACTCCTGCATGGACCTGAGACGAGGCAGACGGATTGATGCCCTGCCCGGGCTGGCTGGTGTGTTTTCAGTCTCTAGAGTTGTTTCACTGTGTGTATTTTGCATCTGAGAATAACAGCATCTCGGAGACAGGTCGTGCTAGGGGGGAGAGGTTATTTGAAGCTGTCATGTCTGGGGAGCAGTGATGTCAGTTCTCTAGCTCTTTTTTTTAATTACTAGTTTTAAGCATCATTAAATAAAAGGGGAAGAAATAATGGCTGAACAGCTATATCGATGTGAAGCTACGGCCGTGATACAGCCTGATGAACAGCAAGGGCACAGTTAAGCTGTGCCATGGTCTCTGGGTCAAACAGGGCTGGATGCCAAGGGGATGTCTCCTCTGAATTGCCTTCCTGTGACCCAGGGATGCGTGAACCATCTCATGCCTGAACTTCCCAAGTGGCTGGTGTGGTCCTTAAGGGCTGGGAGGGAAAGAGGATGTCTTCTCCAATGGGTCCGTGTTTTGTGCATTAATAAGGATGTGAGGTTGGTAAGATCAGAACCACCCGGAACCGTTCAAGATGGAGCAGGTAGAAACTACTGACCGTGTATTCATTCCTCCTTATAGGTCCTCTTTGCATGACTGCTGAAACGCTGGTGAAGGATCAGCAATGAAAGAACGATCTTCACCTGGGGATAGTATTCTTTCTTGTTTCTGCTCAGCATGAGGTACCACCAGATGGTTCTTGGTTGCAGTTTAGAGCGTGACTAAAATTTATTTTTCAGGCACTTAGGCAAATGGGGTTTATTTAATTTCTCTTTCTGCTCTTCCCTTCCCCTCCAAGCTCTGTTCTGAATTTCCATGTTCCCTTTTCCCCGCAGAATGAAGTGGAGCTGGGAGAGCTGCTGTTGTCACTGAACTACCTACCCAGCGCGGGAAGACTGAACGTGGACATCATTAGAGCAAAACAGCTTCTTCAGACAGACATGAGCCAAGGTTCAGGTAAAGGGCAGTGCATTTCTCACGTTACTCATGCACAGGTTATATGTGCTTTTAAAGCAGATCAGTGGTGAGGCTGCGATTTGTGGGGGACCCAGGGAGATTTGGATGCTCAGTTCCTATTAATACAAGGCTCCGGATATTCATTTTATATATATAGCCAACAATAACAAAAGTATTTGGAACACTTACCCTGAGATAAAATAGAGGGTGTGAATACCTTTGCCTTTGCCATATTTAAAGTTAAAATCTCTGAACCAGGGTGAGGAACCAGGAGCTCTAAATCACCCCCGTGTAAGGCAGCACGTTCGTGGCTGCGTTGTGTTTTGCGGATGCTGCATGCTGCCGGAGTGTTCGTGTTGCAGTGGTTTCATTTACGATATCTAGCTGCTCTGTGGATGGTGTGAGGTTTTTCCAGTGTCCATGCATTGCTCCCTGCTGTTTCTAAGTGTGCTGGCTGGTAACTGCTTCATGTCTATGTCTCAGGTGTTTTTCCCCATGTTCCCTGCCCCGGCCACTGCTGCTGCGAGAATATTGGCATTTTCCAAAAAGAACAGGATGGCCTCTGTCAAGGCTGTCATTAATTGTGGTTTTGGCAGGGAGTGTTTTTAATCCAGCTGCCTGACTTCTGTCTCCACTGCAAATCCCTGGGAGCAGGGCAGTGGTAGAAGTCCCGGTTATTTCCAAATGCTGTTTTCCAGCACAGTCCATCCCTGTGGTGCCCAACCTTCATGAACCGGGGTACTGACTCACGACGCCCGTAACGCAGAGCCTGTGTTTTGTGTTTTTTGTCAGATCCCTTTGTGAAAATTCAGCTTGTTCATGGATTAAAATTAACAAAAACCAAGAAGACCTCCTGCATGCGGGGGACGATAGATCCCTTCTACAATGAGTCCTTCAGCTTCAAGGTTCCACAGGAAGAACTGGAGAACGCCAGCCTAGTGTTCACAGGTAAACGTGGTGGTGTTACTGACTTGGCACGGTCGTGGTTGCCTCCGAGGTGAACAAAGAAGCAGTTGTGGGTCTGCAGATGAGCCTGTGCAGGATGGTGTCTGTCCCAGTAGCCACCCTGCAAGGGGTGACCATTGCTGGGGTCTTCAGGGAAGCGTAATTAGCACTCTGTCCTCTGCAGAAGCTGTTCGCAGCATTGGCACCTGACGGCTGGAGCTGGCGGGGAGCGCACCTCGTCGGTCCTGTGCTTAATTGGTACCATTGGGAACACTTTTGTGCAGAGGAGGAGGCATTAATTGCACTTCTCAGCAGCAACCAACTTGGGCATAAAGTCAAAAATTAGAAGAATGAGAGGGAAGTATTGAACGATCCCAGAGCCCAAACACTGGCAAAGATAACTTCTGGTGCTTGACATAATTTGCCGGTGGGATGATGCAGCTATAGGTGTTTGACACCGACATCACCTGTTCTGTAAGCAGGTTTGGTCATGCCTTTATTTTTAAAGGGCTGGGACTCGGTGCCAAGCCCTGCGTGGCACGGCTGAGATAGACCAAGGCGCAGACCACGCAGGCGGTGGGCCAGGAGGAGTCCCAGAGCTAACCTCACTCGAGAGATTTGTCAGTGCTGGAGATGTTTGGCTAGGGTAGGAATTCTTATTTTTAAACGATTTCTGAATCTCCTGTTTTTGTTCTCTAGGCATGAAAACAGTAGAAATTGGCAATTGGGCGTGCTGCTGGGAGCTGGAGTAGCAGAGCGCAGGGATGCGTCCCCAGCTGCGCTCGCCCGCAGGCTGGGCAGCAGCGGTGGGGCTGAGCTGAGGCCATGGACCCACTGTGGCCGGTGGCCATTTCTGCCGCTCCACAGTGTGGAGGTCTTGGGCAGGGCTGCAGGGACCCCTAGGAGGTGGTGGGTTTCCCTCCCATGCCATGACTTCACCCAGCCTATGTGTGCTGTGGAGCTCGGGCACCGTCAGGAGCAGGGTCAGACGTTCTTGTCCTCTGGAGGAGCAGGGGGGCTGGGCAGTGGGACCCACGCTCTTCTGCCACACTGGGCTCCCATGCTTCACAAACAGGGTTTTTGGCAAGTTTCCACCCATTACTCACCATCTTTCGATGAAGAGAAAGGAATCTGCATCTGAAAGAACATCTTTTGAAGTATTTTTTAATTTTCTTACATGGCAGATACAGGTGTCAAAGCTGTTACAAGGAGCCTGATTCCAATCCATTAGTTTGTTTCCAAACATGTTATAACAAAAGTGATGCTGATCAGCAATTTAAATTTTGCCCTTTACGCTCAGAAATTTCCTCCGCAAAAATTCTGTCACCCTGACTGTACCTTGCATGTGCAACGATGAATTTGTTCTTGGAAGCTTCCATCAGGTGATCTTGTGACAGGCATGAGACGCTCTTTTCTTTGTTTCCCCCTTTTCCTAACAGAAGAAGAAAAGGCAAACGGAGTAGCAGCTGTGTGCAGTCAGAAGGGTGAGGGGAGCACGCTGCTCCTCGCCGTGGCTGATGAAGTTAGCATTAATGAGTGGATGTCTGATGATTTTTTTTCTGTGCAAATGGATGTATTCTCAAATAAGTCAATGGGAAGTTAGCTGATTTATAACCGTATGTAATGCAGTCAGATTTCAGTGGTGTGCCCTTTAAGTGGCGCTTCACTTTCTGAGTGACGTGTTGCTTGCTTTGAACATTGCAATAAATAATCCCAGGCCAGAAATGTCACCAGCAGCTCCAAAGCTGGGAAGGAGCGTGCAGAGCTTTTCGGAGGAGCAGCAGGGCCGGGTTCTGGACTGTATGAAGCGTGGCTCGGGCACGACACTGCTGTGGGCATCGTTGGGCTTCCTGCTTTTGCTGTGGTCGGGACTCTGTTGTGGGAGATATGTGTTTTGTGTAACCAATATATAGCTGGAGCCAGAGGTGTTGGTCACGTTGTTGTGTGTACAGTCTTCTGCTGGTTCAGTGCCTGTACTGCCTCCCGTTGTTAGAGGAGCCAAGACCGTTAGAGGAACCAACAGCCTGTCTTGTTGTGAGGACCTTTGAATCAGGACTCCTGTATGGGCATCTGCGGTGTCACGGGAGTGAGGTGGGTCAGGGGACGTAGTGGTGGTGAAGATGCTGAGCCATGTTCAGTGCTCACCTAAGTGGCGGAGATGCTCCGGGTGTTGGTGGAAGCGTGTCCCCAGCAGGGAGTGCAGCACCAGTCTCTTCATGTGTGCGTCTACGAGATTTTAATAAAATGAGTGTCAGCATGCAGCTTGGCTGAAGTTCTGGGATGGGGATGGTGGTGTTCCCCGTATAGCTGCCTTCTTGGCATGTTAGGGTATTGCACAGCTTAAAAGCTTGTGAACGGCTTTGGGATCTTCTGTTAAAAGACAAAAAAAGAGCGAATGGTTGCCAGCATGGAGAAGCTGTACCTCGCAACGTGAGGATCTTTTTATTATTCTGCATCTCTACAAAGCAGGAGCATAAGCCACGCTTTTCTCTCTAGTTTTTTTTGGTTTTACTTGCGGGTTTTTTTGGCTGCAGTGGTGGTTCTTTCTGTTGTGTGTTTTGTGGGAGTTGTTTTTTATTTCTTATTTTTTTTCAATCCACAGCTCTAGTCCATTAGGTCAGTTAATTAAATTTGCTGTTGAGTCAAAGTCCAATTGAAAAGGGAAATAATCCTGCTTGAAGGGTGGGTGACGATGCTTTGAATTGAGAGAGAGCTGTAAAAGCAGTCATGGGAGCCAGAAGTGAGTATATCTTCAATAATTTAAAGAAACCTTTTTTGTGGCTTCATATTTTGGACCCAGTCTGCAGCTGTCTTTACACTGGCTTGGCTTCACTGGAAAGCAGTGGAGCCATGCCAGCCCCTATCAGCTGGGGCTCCTGGCTCCCTCTGTGAGGCTGGTACCACACTGCAAAGTAAGGCACTATCTAGACAAAGTAAGATTAATTTTTTTTTTCCCCTGTGTGTTTTTCTCCTCTGCATCTTGAATAAAACTGTCTGGGTTTAGTGCACTGTAGTAAGAATTTATGCACCATTTTTCTGCGACTTGAGCAAGGACTGTGTGCGCAAACACTGCGGATGGAGGGTTTTCTGTAAAGCACCGTTTGCTCCCTGCTTTCCTGGTGGTGCTCTGGAGAGCTGGACTTTGGACCGAATGCAGGGTTGAAGTGCAGCTGGACCAGGAGATGGACAGGGGGTGCCTCCAAGATGGGGTGCACAGAGTGAGCTCTGCATTAGCCAGGATTTGGGGGGGTTTGGGCTGGTTCTTAGATCTTTCCTCCTCCTTAGGCATACTAGGATTCAACACTGTAAACTATTGGCATTTACAGACCAAAATGCTTCTCCTTCCACATTGGTGCGGGACACCCCGTACAAGCTGTCTTTCTGCATTCCCCTCTGTTCCTACCTCAAACGCTTACTGGAGCTGTCACTAACTCACATGTCCCAGTTTAGTGCCTAAAATGAGGTGGGATGAGCTCAGGTGGAGATGTTCTCTCCAGGAGGAGGTATCCAGGGTCAGGATCGCTGTTGCAGGTATCGTCTGTTCACAGCTTCTCACCAAAAGAGGCTAAAACCAGGAAAGCAACTGATACTCATAGCAAGTCTGATGTCCCGACAGAAAAAAGATGATGAGTGAGGCAACGGCTAGTGGAGAAGGTGTTTGATTTTCATTTACTCCATCAAACGTTGTCTAGGTAGTGAGCATCTGTATACGTACTGTAACAGAAATGCACTTTTTTTGGGTGGTTCTTTTTTCCACTTTTTGGGTTTTGGCAACTTGATGCACAACCCCCGTGTGCCATCTTCTGCTCGAGTGCAAGCAAGTCATGGGTTCACCTCTTGCAGACAAATGGGGCAGGCTTTAAAAGACAGTGTGTTCTCCTAACCTCATATACCTGTGAAGAAAGGCGTTAATTGTTCTTTGTCCCATGGTATGGGGAAGGTGGTGTTTTGCCCCAGCAGCAGCGCTGTCAGCTGCTGCCCGAGGTCATTTCCAAGCAGAAGAAAGGATATTTGAGGTGCAGCTGCAGCCTCTGCGCTCAGAAGGGCTGGATGCTGGGCGCTTAGAGGCACCGCGCTCTCCCTGCTGATGGATTTTGGGCAGGCTGTCCTCTAAATCCCAGCCTAACCTTCAGAAAGCCTGGGCTGTGCAGCAGGAGGTGAGATGACACCTGAAATCCAAGCACTGTGGTATTTTGTTAATGATTATAATGTTGTTAATAACAGCCGTCGGTAATGCTGTTTGCGTTGCAGTAAAGCCCAGATGGCCCAATAAAAAACACCAGCGCTCCAGGGCAAACTGCATCTTGGTGACTCGTTAACATCTTTTGATCACTTACCATAAAAAATACAACCTTCAGCGCTCACAGTTAGGGAATATATATCTCCCCGAGGTCCTGTGGTGACTGTGTGTGTCTTTCTCCATCTAAATAAGCTCTTGTACATGTTTAGATGACAGGATCTTTAGGGCTTGTGAAGCAAGCAGGGTCCCCAAAGAGCGAAAAATCATTTTTGTGCTCTGGGTACCGTCTGTGCAAATGCAAAGGGAAGACCTGCTTTGCCATCTGACCTGGGCGAGAGCGTAGCCGGAGCTGGGACAAGCATCGGGGCTGGTGGTGCCTGGTGGAGACTGGTGGTGGGGTTCATCCCACTGCGCCATTCCCATATGAAAGGTGGCCATGGCTCCAGCGGGACAGGATGCTCTGCCCGGGTTGGGAAGCGGGCCGGGGCAGGGTTTGCTTGTCGTTGGAGAGCTGTCCTCGATACATGCGTGACAGCTGGTGAGATCTTCATCGTACGTACTGGCTGAGGAGGCAGCTCGCAGGCACTCTCTTTTCTGAACCATTTGTAGGATTTTTATATGATTCTCTTCACTCTTCCGCGTGTTTTAAAAATGGACCATGTCTCTGTTTTCTATAATGATTTAGGACCATTTTTTAAATTTATTTTTTGTAAGTATTTGAGTTCCTGAGGGAGCATTGTTGAACAGTGAGACTTTGCACGCCTATACCCATGGCTTCAATGGCTGCCGCAGAGGGGTGCTGACGATACCATCAGGTGTCTCCATGCACCGAGTGCTGTAACGACGCATGTCTTCAGACCCCTGGATCACTTTGATGCTTTATCCCAGGGCTCTAATCAACTTCCAGTTAATAGGCAGTACTTGATAAAAATAACAGATTGCTGTTCAATAGCAATATACCTGGTTCCTCTGTTGGCTCATTTTCCCTTTCCCTTGGCCTTTGGGAATATTTAAGGACCATTTAATGAAGTTTGAGTTTTTAGAGAAAAAAAAACCATCATTGTTGGTGTGTGTTGCTAATGGTGCAGTTCTGGGTAGTTTAGTTTGGTTTGCTTTCACTGAAATATTTTCTTTTTGAAGAAATACTGCCTGTTTGAGCATATTCATTCCTTTTGTGGCATTACAGCTTGAGAGGAGACCAATTGGGTCTTCCTTGAAATCCTGACTTCTTGTTGGAGGTGGATGTCTTGGGATGTATCTGGAATAAATGGTCACTAATGGCACAGACAGCCCCTCGTGAGCACAGCTCTGGCCCGCTGTTGCCCCTCACTCCCAGGGATGTTGGAGGTACTATGGTACAGACCAGTTTGCTTTTGTATGTTGTCTAAAGAGCATTTTTTTGGATGTTTGATAGAATACGTTTTGGGGTGCTCTTGATCCACATGACAGAGTTTCTGGGGCAGTTGTTGTTGGTGGAGATGGCTGGGAGGAGAGCAGCCCTGACCTGGCAGAAAAGGCTGTATAGAGATGGGCCAAAGCCGAAGGTGGTCATCTGCTCCAGACCTCACCTTCCGCGTGAGCCCAGGTTAGGTGAAGGGGCAAACTGCTGCGCCAAAGGCTTACAGCTCACAGACCCGTGCCTACCCATCGCAACTGGAAGTAAAAATAACTAGGATTCATTCTGGGTGAATGTTGGGCCTCCAGGCAGCTTGAGTCCTGATCGAGGAGAAAATGGCTGAAGCTCCTCAAACCCTAAAACTATTCGTTTTTTCCCCATCAGCTCTGGTGGTCAGACTTGTGGCGTAGATGTTGGCGACAAAGTGATGCTTTTGGTGTTGCCTGCGCTGCACGAGATTTGTAAAAGTCCCATGAATGGGATGCAGAGGTAGGGAGGCTTTTCGATGGTATTTTTTTAATTAACAGGCTGATTTCCAAATGTCCCAATTAGCTGAGCAGGTTGAAGGCTGATAATGGTTTTGTCCTCAGGCTTCTCCAGAAATACACCTGAATTTTGATTTGCCTGGCTGTGTGAAAGCATGACCTTCAGACACCAGCATCGTCTTTAGGTGCCCGTTTGCAGGGATGGAAACCACGATGTGTTTGGGGTCATTACCATCTACATTTTGACTTGCTGCTTCAGATGCTCATCTTGCCTTTCTCCTATTGATTTTTCTTTCCTGCCAAAAAATATTCAGGCGCTTCGTCTTTTGCACACATATATGGGGGGAAAAAAAAATCTCTTCTAATATATAAGGCAAATGGAACTTGTTTTTCCCATGCTGGAACGCAGGAAGAAGAAGTGGTTTCTGTTTTGAAACGCTATCATGTTGGGCACCGTAACATCTCTTAGATGGATAGATAATTAGGCAACTTGCTGCTAGAAAATTGTTTCTTGTTCGTCTATTAGACGTGGGTTTCTGAAGCATTGGCCTGTCTGTATATTCCACGTATCTGGAGCTCAGAAGCAGAATCTAATCTGTGCTTAAACCTGTGTAATCCTATCTTAGCCAAAGGGGAAAAAAAAAGAAAAAAACATTGATATCAACACTGGGTTTTCTGGGGATTTATACCTGTTTAATTTAGATCAGAATTTGGCCTTTGTGTCTGGCGTTACAAAATACTTCGTGTATTTATGCACCAGACACCATATGGTCTGTGCTCGGCTCTGGGGAGAGCAGAGTGCTCCTGGCCGGCGCCTCCCATGGTCACGGCTGCTTTGCTCCGGGTCCTGTGGCCACGGGAGGTGACCCAGCAGGTCTTGTGAGGACATCCCCTGCTCTTGGGGTGATGGGAGAGGGGCACGGGGAGATGCGCTGGCAGCAGGAGACCTTGGCCTCCTGGAAACCGCCCTGCCTGGCAGAGCCTCTCCACAGCAGGTACGATGCATGGGCTTCAAAACCCCTCTGGGAGGAGGAAGGTCCCCATTGCTCTCCATCCTCCAGATCCACACCTGTGGCTTTTCGGTCTCCACGACGGGTGCTGTTTGTCAGCCTGGAGCAGGTGACAGCAGAGGGGGCAGCGAAGGTCAGTCGGAGACGCTGAGCGGGATCCTGAAGCCCCAATCATGCCTGGTGTCACCTCTGGGTTAGGACCACTCCGGGAACATGCTCCAGGGATGGATTTGGCTTTTTGCAGCAGGCTCGCTGCTTTAGCGAGAAGTGAAACACTGCTGATCCTGGTGAGAGCAACAGGATGCTCACGCTTCCTGAGCCAATCTGTTGCTTGCTTAGAAGGCAAAATTAGACTCTTCAAGTGGACTGACTTTGTTAATAAGTCATGTGCGGCTTCAGAGTCCGTACCTGATTGCAGACATGGCAGAAAACAATTGTCCTGGAGCTCTCTGGGATTTTTCAGGAATCTTTTTCTCCTAAAGAAAGGAGAAAACCCTTCTCTCTCCAGGCTGATCATCAGTGCTTGCTGATTTTGCCAAGCCCATTAATTTAAGCAGTGTCATGCCTCTCTTGACCTCGGTGTTTCATCTTGTTTTACTCATGCTGTGGTGAAAGAAATTGTTGAAACGTCTCACAAGGCCATAATCTTTCTGTGTACCAAATGAGGAAAAATCTCGGTGGCAGTAGCCGCTCTGGGTGGTAGAGCAGTGTCTGGAGATGAAATGCCTGTGCCTGGCCCCGTGGCCGTGGGAGGAGATGCATGAACGTGCCAGCAGAAGCTGCCTCTTCTGCGCGGCCATCCCATTTGTTTGCAGGTGCTGTACGGCGTTGGTGTTGGAACGTGTTCGTGTGAGGTGTATAAATATGGATGAAGCCATTCATGTGCTTTGTTGGATCTGGGGCTCACAGTGCGGAGAATTAAGACACAATTTAAAATTAAAAAAAAGAGGAATTGGAGGTGGAAAAAGCCAGCTGTAGGTACTCCTTTTCAGTACCCCTCAGGCTGTTGCAATAGATGCATCCAGTCCGCTATTCCAGTTCTTCCTGATGAGGTCATTTCATGAGGTGTCATCCCTGCGTGTCCTTGAGACCTCTGCAAGACACACTTGTGCATTTGCCTTTCCCCTGCTCCCTGGGTCCCTGCTCTCTCCTACGGGATTTTCCTCTCCCTTTCTGAGGCCAGACCCAGCTGAGCCAAACGCCTGGCTCGGGGTCCCTTTCCCGGGCTGCCCCAGCTGGAGCACAGGGGCTGCCCTCACAGGAGGACGAGGAGGGAAATAATTTCCCAAAGAGACTTTCCTTGGTGTGGTGGCGTTCTCCCACGCGGAGCAGCAGCTGGATGCTGGAGGCGCGGTGGCTTTGAGCACAGCCAGGATTCGGCCACGCAGTCAAGCGGTTCCAGTTCCCTCTGGAGCTGGGCAAGCGCAGATGTTGCAGAGAGCAGCCTCACGGAGGAGATGCTGGGAAGTGAGTTTTACGTGCGCATCAGAGCCTGATGGAGATTAAATTGATAAATGTGAAACCACTGCATCTTCTCCCGTGCTTTTCTGTCCTCTCTAATAAATATCACAGGCCACGCTCAAGGAGCCAGGGGCAGAATTTGGTCCATACCTGTGACCTTCGCAGTGCGCATCATTAGTCCTGCTGCTGCCTGCTGCTAGCAGCACCCTCTTTGTGCTAAACAGCTTTTCAATATTGATGTCAAGCTGTTCAGAAGTAGTTTTCAGATCTGCTTAACCTGACGGCTCAGACCCACTAGCTGACGGCAGAGCTCAGCGGCCAGCAATGAAAAGGCTGAGCACTGGTTTCTACCCACAAAGGATGGGGGACGAAGCGTTGCCTGCGTGAGTGGTGCAAGCGTGTGAAATAGGGCCCTTTTTGAGACCCTGCCAAGCCCTGAGCCTGAAGTGGTGAAGGGCAGGGAGTGTTGATGGGTCAGTGCTAACAGGATTGTGGTTCATGCCAGAGAGTCCCCATGGTCTTGTGAGACCTGCGTCCTCAGGGAGACTCTGCTGCTCGGTTGCCCGTGTGCAGCCACGTCTTTGCTTGTTTTTCCCTTTTCCCCTGGTTTGGCTGTAATCCGAGGATGCACCTGGGCACAGCGTGCAATGTGGCCACCGGAGCAGGACGCTGATGGTCAAAGGCTTCTGGGTGTAGGTTTTGCAGCTCGCAGCACAGCGCCGGTCGGCAGCAAGCACGGCTGCAGGGGCGCAGTCGCGTCTCTGGGCTGTGGGGTTGGGTGTGCCTGTGCTGCAAAGCCCTTGCAGTAAGAATATTTACTGTGTAGGTGTTTATTCAGTTCCTAGCCTGGTGGGCCAAGGGTATCAGGTGAAACTTTTACAGGCTGCAGCAACAGCAATTGCAGGTATGTAATGGTGGGGAGGATTTTTTTTAGTGACTTTCATCGTGCCCGATGATTGACCCAGGCACCCAATATTCTCCTCTAGACCAGCTATAAAAATTAAGCTAGATTTTTGCTCTCTAGCATTTAGATTGAATAGCTTTGTCCTGCAGTGGAAAGGAAAAGGGCAGGGCCCTCTAATTCCTTGGGGGTTTCTTCCACTGGGGAGCTGGTTCCTGTGGCTGTGTCTGCTGTGCTGGGAAATGCCCCCGGCCGCGGCGGGCTGGCTCTGCAATCGCGCCGGCTGGCGTGTTGTGCTGTGGCGTCGTGTGTCGGAGGGGTGCACATGAGCTGCACCGAGGGGTGCTCAATTATTTATGGCCTTTTAAAATATGCAGGATGCAACTAAATTGCATTTAAAGAAAAGAAATTAAAAAAAAAAAGACAACAACTTTGGAGGCAATTTGTTAGAGAGTGGTGGTGGTGTGCTGTAAATGAGCTAATGGCAAACTCGTATAAACTGGGTGAAGATGTTCCGCTTGATGTCCAGCCTGAGCAAGAAGGCAGATGAAAAACAGAGGCGCATTCCTGCTTGTTATTTTTCTTCTCTCCGAGTTAAATGGCTTTAATTGCATTGCAGGTAACCGATGTAGGTGACTGAAGAAGAGTTAAAATTATTTGTGCCAGAGCCCACGTGCTCCAGTGTGCTGAGATTTCTCTGCCTGTTGCTCCCAGAGAGGCTGCAGTAGGTGCTCCAGCAGCTGCAGGCGGCAGCAGAGGCACTGTGCGGCCGTACTTGGCGGTGCAGCACGGCCGTAACTGCTGAGTAACTGCTGGGCATGTCTGGCAGAGGGTTTACAGGAGATGCAGGTAGTTTGTGACCCCAGCTGGGCAAGGTGCTGCTGTGTAAAGCTTGTCCCCCGTCACATAAATGGTACTGATAGCCTTGAAGTTAGCTTAAGGAAACTTTGAATTAGTGCTTTTTCCTGGTCATGTCAATGCTGCTAATATGTTCAATCAAAGGATGAATTAATATTTGAAATGTCAGCTTAAATTCCACTGTTGCACGTAAGTCAAAAATCACAATTGCTTTGCAGTCATGCTCTTCACAAGTGCTCGGTTTGCAAGTCTCAGTGTAGAGGCAAAGGGGAAGGTAAAGGGCGTTTTGGCTGGAGCTGGTGCCTGGGCTGATGCCACCCAGGCAAACTCAGGGCGAGTGCCAGGTTACGTAGTGACAGGCGAAACTGTCGACCGGTGAAAAGCAATTCCACGTGACCGAGGTTGGTAGGAAACATGGGAAAACTCAGGCTGGAGTTGCACTTGGAGACAAATATTGGAGCTCCAAGTCCCATCACATCTCCTGACGTCCCTGCCAGCCCTGGGGTGCGGCTCTGGCTGTGCCGTGCCCAGTACCGGCTGTGCCGTGCTGCGCACCCCTGCAGGGAGCGGGGCAGCGGGCTGGGGGTGTGACCCAGCCACCCCTCCTGCGCAGGAGCCCCACGGGGGACATGGGCTATTGCCTGGCTGATTGCTCTGCTCCCTACCCCGAAGAAAAGTTTCATATAGCACCCAGGCCCCCATCAGTTTGATATGGATCAGTTGGGAGTGATGCATCAATAAGTATATGACATAAAAATGTTTTATTTACATCGCATCGCTTGTCCTCAAGAACTCAACCCTTTAAATGGACATAAGTGAACCCAATTTTCTTTTCTATTTCAGCATTTCTGTTATAAAGAGTTTTTTTTTAAAGCAGCCTTTCTGTTTCCAAATGCATCCCTCAGTAAAGAGCAGCTGTAGAAGGAATTGGTTTGACCTCTGCTTCCTTAATTGCTTTTTGCTCTGTGTTGGCCTGGAAATGAATGTTGCTATTGTGTGAATTACTGCCATGGTGGAAAAAGAGCTCATGAGATCAGGTGTGTAGTTTCTGTCAGGAAAATAGAAATGGAAATGGAAAGCAGTGTCTACCTGTCCATAACCAGAGGCTGGGTCAGTCTGAAAACCCCAAATGATAATTACCTCATTTTCTGCTTCTGAGCAGCTCCATGAAGTTACTGTTTTTTGTGGCCAAGAGCAGATTTAATCTGAAATCTACTCCTGAGTTTCTTTCAGACTCTGGAAGGGGATGCTCAGACATCGGGTGATACAGCATGGCCCACTTGTACCGTAGCCTGGGCTCGGAGCGTGGCGCAGCGCCCAACTGCTGTCCCGTGGGCTGGACCACAGGGGCTTCTCCACCTCTACCTGCTGTGGAAGAGTCTGAAAGGAAAGAGCAGGAGCTTTTTTTCTGCCGAGGCTGAAGGCGTGAGCTTATGTGGAGTTGGCTCCGCTGCAGGTGGGACTATAGCCGTGGTATGCAGGTCACTGCATGTGTGTGTGTGCAAAAAGCAGAGGGGTCTGACAGATCCTCTCCGCAGCTCCGCAGGGGTTTCCTGCTCAAAGGGCTCCCAGGTCTCCCCGCAGACGCCTGCTGCACCGGCAGGTCCCCCTCTAAGCCAGGGCAGGGGGCAGCCCCGGAATGGTGTGCAGCTCGCCTTGTATCTTGAAAAGCTGTCTTTTTGGGATCGTGTCTGAGCACCCAGGAGTCCTAGTGGGTACATGAGCAAGTGGAACATATGGGGTCTGTATCAAGAGTGTGATGCTTAACCATTTCTGCTGGGCTTTGGAGCAGGCTGAAGTGTCAGACATGAGTGTAAATGGTGTAATAAGCGTAACGGCTAGTGCACGCTTGTTGGCATTCAAGGAAACAGTTCCTTATCTGTTTGAGAAGAGAAGTGATTGCTGCAGCAGAGGAAGGAATGGGGGAGAGCTGCTCCCCCTTCCCTGCGCCGGGATGGGAGCCCATGGTGCAGAACGGCTCCAGCCCGGTGCAGCAAGTGCCAGCAGCACAGCCAGCCTCTGCTTTCAGCTTCTCGCCTGGGCTTATGGGCTCCTACAGTTTTCCTTTCCAAGCTGTTCTTGGAAGAACTGGTGGCAGCAACAGCGAAAACTGTGCTCCTGAATGTGAGCAAAGAAAAGGGCTTATTTTCACAACACTAACTTTAGCACCTTCTCCTGGGTAAGGTCCATGCAACAGCTCTGTGCACCTCAACCATCAGCAAATTTGCTCAGCAAATACTGGCCATTTTAAGAGTGGAATAAAGCAATTAGCCTCCGAGAAAGGCACGTCCTTGAGTTTTAAAGGCTTGTGAACTGACGAGTGAAACTGAATTTTTGGCACACAAAGATCTCTCATCTTTTGAGAAAGCTGCTGTGGTGAAGCTGCGAGTTTGTAAACCTGAGGTCGAATCTAGTGCCACCTCTTATCCTCTGTGTGCGAATAAGCGTTTGGCCTTGGAAAATGTCCTCCCTGTTCTTCAGCAAGAAGTCTACCTCTGCGCTATCTAAACTGGTTAACAATAGAAGCAATAATGCTTGTGTAATTAGGCCATTAATACCCTAAAGGAATCAACGTGCTAATTACCGGACACGATGAGATTAGCAAGATGCTTTATAAGAATTCAAAATACTCAGATCAACAGTAAAATAACAGGTCCCCTTAGTTAGCACACCTACTCATTTTACAATCCTGACATGGATTATTTTTGAAGAATTGGTATGCCTGGGGTATTTCCCCACTGTTCGTTTATCCTGTGATCAATTGATTGCCTTTAAGACTTCTTGGTTTAAATTACTTGGTATTGTCTCCCAGGATTAGGCTTCATCTTCTTTCATTCTTGAAAAAAAGAAGGGAAAAAAAAGACCTATATAAAAAATAAGGGAAGCATTTGGTTTGGGGGTACTTTTGTGTGATTTTATTACAATATTTGTTTTCTCTAGGATAATAAATCATAGCGGGACATGTAGCATAGCCACGCTAGCTACACTTGTGATCCATTGCCTTGTAGGAGAAGTCGTTAATAACTCTGGCAGGCTGTGTACTGGTTGGAGATGGATGGCTTAAAATTCTTCACCGCATCCTCAAAAGGTGGCCTTTCCAAATAACACCAACCTGGCCTCTTGACAGGGGCGCTTCTTCGGCGGCACGTCGCAGAGAGCTGATGGCATCACCCCTGGATAACTGATGGCGACAAGCAGGAGAGATGTGGTCTTCCTAAGGGGAAGATGTACCCCCAGTTCATTTTAACTGTAGTTTGAAGATAGACTTACAGTGCTCTGAGTTGCCGCGTAGTTTTTTTTAGTGCAGTTATTCAGAGAAATTATTTGGACATTTGAAGGTTTGCTGTTACCAAAAATATCGCCAGGTAGTTTGATGTGGAGAAGCATCTCTGCCCATAAACTGTGTGTCAGAGCTGTCGGAAGGTGTAACGCGAGATGTAACCTTGTGCAGCTTTATTTTGGGACTGCACTGGCAGGTGGCACCCGAGTCACCCAGAGCAGGATCCCATACCGGTGCAGTAGCTAGGAACCAGCCTTTGCAGAGTATGGAGATGGTAGAGATACTGAGTAGCACGTTAAAATAATGTTAATTAATTGCGGGACATATTATAATAGGAAACACGCAGCCTTGACGAAGATGCGTGGCTAAAAGCCAGGTTGAGTGCTCAGTGCTCGGTGTCCTGCCTGCGTGGAAGGGTGCGTGCTGCATCGGGTGGTGCTGCCAGGGATCCCAAATGCAGCTTTGCTGCCAGCGCTGGTTTCCAGCAGCCCTGGAGAGCCGGTGATGCTGGCAGAGCAGCGGCGGCAGCGCTCGGCTCCACGCCAGGCTCCACGCCAGACCTACAGCTCCATGCCAGGCTATGTTCCTCCTTTGAACTTGCTCTTGCTGCACAAGCCTGGGTGGATTTGGAGCCCCTGCAGACATTTGTTCTTAAAAATCCCTCTCTTTCCTGAGGAGATTTTTTAATCCTTAATATTCCAGCCAGTGCCCGTGGATATTCTGGCTTCAGCTTGCACAGACCTTTTGTTCAACTTTCTAATGAGCCAAGATGGGCTTCAATTTGCAGAACGCAAAGTGCTTTTGCTCCTGTCTGGCAGCAGCATGCAGCCTTTCGCGGGATCAGGCCCATCATTACAGTTTGCTGCTGTCTGCGATCTTTTGTTCCAGGAGACTGGGCTAATCCAAAGGACGGGGTGTTGGGTTGATGTCACTCCCTCGGTTGCTTTCCTGGACTTTAACAAGTAGCTGCAGTGATAATTATGGCAAATTGTTTCTGTACAAACATCCCACTGACAGCCTGTATGTGTGCGATTCCTGTCTCTGAGTCGGGAAGGCTATCGATTAGCGCTGGAACGGTGCAGGAACATTTGGAGGAGGACAGTTTGAGCATTTGGAGGAGGACAGTTTGAGATGCTGCTTGTTCATTTACCCAGGTGTGGGCTGCTTGGCTGCGTTCATCATTTCACAATGCCCAGGCAGAGCTTTTGGCATTTCTTTACGCAGTGTAATTCTACTTCAAGGCCAGGTCGGATGGGGCTTTGAGCAACCTGGTCTAGTGGAAGGTGTGCCTGCCCATGGCAGGGGGGTTGGAACTAGATGATCTTTAAGGTCCCTTTCAACCCAAACCATCCTGTGATTCTGATTCACCTATTCTTGCTAAATACCATGAGAACTGTGGATTTGTGTCCTGTTTATTTGAATTGTATTTCAATCTTATCTTATTCCTTCCAAACTCCTGATTGGACCTCTAACATTTTTGAGGTGCTGAGTTACAGCTGGCATCCGGCATGCTGTGTGAGGGGGCATTTGCAGGACATTTGGCTTTCCAGGGGCAGAGGTCTGAGTGGACGAGTGATGCTTTTGCCTTGACCGGTCTCTGTTTCTGCTCTCCCCAGTGTACGGGCACAACGTGAAGAGCAGCAACGACTTCATCGGGAGGATCGTGATCGGGCAGTACTCGACAGGCGCCCCAGAGTCCAACCACTGGCGCCGGATGCTCAACGCACACCGGACAGCCGTGGAGCAGTGGCACAGCCTGCGGTCCCGGGAGGAGTGCGACCGCGTCTCTCCAGCGTCCCTGGAGGTAACATGAGGTGGGGGACTAACAGCAGCCAGACCAAGCAGGCGGACGAGGAAAAAAAAATAGACCACCGACCAAAACACCCCACCTCACACCCTACACACCCAAGCAGCTCCGTTGGATTGAAGCGGCTGCTGGCACCCAACCAGCCGCGCTGGCCTCTGCAAACCATGTCCCACCGGGTCCTGGCCGTTCCCCTGGGGCCACCAGCAGCCCGGCCAGCCGGACCTCTCGCTGCTCACCCCCGGCACTGCTCGGCTGTTTGCATCCCGTGCAGCGGAGCGCGTGGCCCAGCGGCGTGGGCTGTGCGTGGAGGTGCCGCGGGAAGCGCTGAGCAGGTGGAAGAGTTGGGAGTTGCCTCCGCTGTCCTTCCAGTCCAAATCCATGGCTCATCCTCTCGGAGATATAAGTACCCATGTGCTCTCGTTGGTGAACGTGGTAATTAGGCTAGAATATTTTTTTAAACGGTAGAACCTGTGGTGAAATCGATTCTGACTCCAGTTTTGTCCTTGTACTAGTTTTAACAGAATTAAGCTCCTGTTAGTACGTACGCGTGCATTTGTGTGCTGGGGCACGCACGTGTGCGTGGGGCCCCTTGTCAAACGGATCCGATGTCACGTCAGCGGTGAGACCTGCCACTCTTGATAGCAGTCTGTGTGCGTCAAGTAGATACCGTGATGATATAGCAAAGTAAACGTTTCCCATAGCATTTGTACAGGGAAAGCCAGCTCGTGTCTTTTCAAACCTGTGTTATGCAAAAGAAACCTGCTGCGGGGCCTTTTGCGGTTAAGGTGACCCAGAATACACAATTTTAATTCTCTCACAGACTGCAGTGGCTCTCCCTGTGTTGTGTGTGTTAGCCAAGGTAGTTTCCAGGTCACCAAGTGAACTTAGCTACAGTCAAGCTGTCCTGTTGGTTGCTTCTGTACATTTTATTTTTTCACAGCATATTGTCTGGTATGATGCAGATTGTATATTTATTGAAAATAAAATTCTATTTAATTGTGCCACGTAGACTGGGGTGATACTTGTTAGCAGAATTCATCTTTGTGTTGAGCTCCATCAGTTATGTTTATGGCACAAGAAAAGCCAAAATGTTGACGTTTACCCCCTTGTTACCCACTGCAGATGAACCAGAAACAATTTGAGAGAAACTGGGGGCCTGCTGATGGAGATCGGTCGGGAGAGTGAGCCAAGTGCCGTGCGTGGTTCCCAGCCACAGAACAACACGCTGCGGGTCGGACGTGTCAAAGTCCCTGCACCGGGCTCTGGGTCTCGGTTCTTTGCAGGAGCTGGCCCCAAATTCTTATTATTTTTTATTGCTCTATTTATCAACCTTGAGACTGCATAAAAATCTGTACCTTGCTTACAGCCTGTTCAAGAAATCAAACAAGAAGGACTTTGTCCTGAAGAGAGCTGGGCCTGGCCCATGACTTTATTGTCTTCCCATGTCTTTGTTCTGGAGAAGGAAGGATCTGTTCTGTCTTCAGCAATGTTTATCTGTGTTGGGCCTGAGAGCCTCAGGGTGTTACGGATGGGTTGGCTCTGCCACCACATCAGTGCTGCTGTGATCAAACAGAGGTGGGGAAGGGCCCCGGGCTCTGGCCGTATCCTGCTCCCTAGGTCTCCCTAGGTCACCTGTGTAATCGCTGGGTGGTAGCCCGTGGCCCCTGCCATGGCCCAGGCCCATGGCCCGCTCCCCCTCCATGCACCCCGCGGTGCAGAGCCTTCCCATGGCCGTGCCGGTCCCCAGGGTCCCCGTTGGCTGCTTGGGAGAGGTGCAAACCAGCGTGCTCTCCGTCTGCCCTGGCTCAGTCCCTTTTTGCTGTAAGAGGGAGAGTTGCCTTGAGCAATATAAAGGTGGTGTTTGGGGCAGGGACTTGGGGCTGGGTGCTGCGGGAAGCTTTGCCTTCGCTTGTGGCCCTTCGACCTTTGAAACTGGAGGTCAGAGCGATGACAGTCCCCAGCTGGCACGCGGTGGGGCAGGCAGCAGTCATTGCCCTCCCCTCTGTTCATCAAATGCAGCCCAGAATGAACTCCCGTGACCTCCCGTGCTTTTAATATTTTGATTTTTAAAAAGAAAACATGCATGTTTCATCTCTGTTGTTTGGCTGCTACAGTTAAGGACAGGTGAGTCTTAAAAAGCAAAAAAACCCAACCTTGGCACTTGTTTGGGCAGGTGTCGGTGAGTCAGTCAATAGTCCTTGCTGCGGCTCAGGGCGTTTGTGCTCCAGCGTGACGGTCTGTGTTGTAACTCTGACAGCAGCATCCCTGCAGCACACCTCCTGTCGGGGACTGCTCCGGTTTCCATTGAGTCGTGGGTGTTTCGTTCCCTTCTGCGCTCCGAGCATCGCTGTGCAGGCTCTTCATGTGATGGCCAAGTCTGATACGGTGACTCTGCCATCATGGAGGGGGGAATGCAGTGGATGTAAGGAGGCTACAAGAGATGTCTCCACTCTGCATCAAGAAGCCGTCTCTCAGCATCTGGGGGAGAGGGACAGCGTGGACACCCTTCTCCTGGGCAGAGCACAGCACGGCCTTGGATAGAGGATGGCAAAAAAAGGCCTCGGTGACCTTGTTGCCGAACCATCGCCCAGTTGCTGTTGCTGGGGGTGAATGCAGGTAGGAGCTTACCCTTGGTGTGGTCATGCATACTGTCCCCTGGTGAACACCCTTGCTTCTTACTGACTACTGCACGTAGCTCCCTGCTGCTCTCCAGCACAGCTGGTGTTTGTTGGCAGCACAAAGCGATGGGGACAGTGGTTGCCGCAGGGATGTCCATGGGCATCCTCTTTGTGAGTCTGTTGTGGATGGTGGGTTTCAATTCTAACCTGCCTCTCTGCAAGGTGATATTCCTCCTCTGTCCCACAGCGAGGTCAATAGCAAATCTCTGTTCTCTGGCTTCCTCCTGGTTTGTCTCATCAATAAGTCACGGTGGAGAGGGAGCCCAGGGGGGAGTCCTGGGCAAACAGCGCTGTAGGAGGCCAATCTCTTCCCATAGCTTGAAAAGGCTCAGACAAAGGGCGGTGGTTTCAGCAGTTGCTGCCATCAACGTTAATATTCTTCCACATGGGTCTACGGGCAGCAGCACGAGCTCTGGGCGCCCACTGAAGCTGACCTGAGACCTGCCATGTGCTTTGCTCAAGCACTGGGGATGAAATATTATCACAACGCACTCTTGCCCATGAGTCTGTCCTTGGAGCCATGCGGTCTCTGTTTCACAGGGAGGGGGTTGTCATGTACATACGCTGCCAAAAATTGGCAAGGAAACTCTGAGGAAAGGTCAATAAAAGCGGGATTGAAGCACAGTGAGGAGCTCCCATCCTGGAGGGCAATCAGAAAACAGCATGGGGAGGGAGGGGAGGAGCAGGGCTGAATAAACGAGACGTGGCTGTGCTCCCGGGGCTGCACCCAGCAGGTAAAGCACATCTCATGTTTTGTGAAACCAGAAGGTAACCTAAAGTGCAGCTGCAACTCCAGCCGGCTCTGCGTGCAGGATTTGCGTGTACTTTCCCAGTGCTGGAGCAAAGCTGGTGCCCAGCTGCTGTGCCGGGCACGGAGCCGCCAGCTCAGGGGGCAGCACGGGGGGCTCAGTGCTCCCGGCTGTGCTGGGCGGGGGGATGCTGTTGTGGTGGGTCTGTCGTTAGAAGCAGGACTAAAGTTATTCTGGATCTCTGCTCTCTCTTTAAGCATAAACATTTGTGCTTTGGGAGTAGATCAGTATGCTCGAAGAGTTTTGTTCCATAGTTTGCTGATAATTGCTTATAACAGTGGCTTTATCTGGGGATGGTGCACAGTTAAGAAGGGAGAAAGCATGCCTTGGCTTCTAATACTCTTGAATTCCATCATTTTTAGTGGTCTGATGTATCAATAGACTTCCTTCAGCCATACAGTTTCAGAACAACATATGGAACTGCCAATGGAAGGGGGAGGGGAGTTTTCTTAAAAGGTTTTACTTAATGCAAAGAAAATTGAATATATGAAAGTTGATTGAATGAGTTACTGTCTCGGGAGTAAGTCTGAATACTTTGCTATACTGAAAGCTTTCTGTCACCCCAAATTGTTTTTACCTGGATGTTGCCTGTAAAAACAGGGGTCATCCCAACTGATGTCCCAGAAAACGCTGAAAATGTTAATCTGTAGCTAAAAATAAAAAGGGAATAGCATTGGCTGTGTTCCTAAGCAGTTGGTTCAATGCTGATTTAAGGAATAAATCTGAAATGGAGCAGGACCACAAAAATTTCATAGCATTTGTGCCTCTACTGTTTCCCTTACCAGTGCAACAGCTAGGAAAGGACTTTATACAATATTTTTAAAAATCTGAAGTTTCTTTCCAAAAAGTTTTTGACCACAGAAAGGAGATGTGCTAGATAGTATTGACTGCTGCCTGATGCTGAAGGTTTTCTGCTGTTGCAGGACAGCGTGGACCCAGCACAGACACAGCAGCTGGGCATAGCGTGAGTTCCTGAAACAGCCTTGGACCCCCTGGAACAGCTGGTGGTTCCCCTTCCAGGCTGTTTTAGTGTGTCAAAGCCTTTCCCTGGTTAAAAAAAAAAAAAAGCAAGCACAAAATGGGGAAGTAATGGGTTAAACCCCCCAGTTACAGGCTGCACAAAGCCTCGTACCAGGGCACCAGGCAGTGCTCCCCCGCAGCCCAGGGGACCCTCTCCACCTGCTCCCCCCGCTGCAGCCGGCCTTACCGAGGTGCCCGCGCTGCTGCAGCCGCAGCTTCCCCTGTGCTAACACAGCCCTCGCCTTCCAGCTGCGTTTGAGGGGCTGCCGGCCTTGCACAGCAGGCAAAAGGGGCATGTTTTTCGGGCACCCCAAGGTGAAGGGGTGCCCCAAGCTCCTTTCTGAGCCTGATGCCTGCCAGCATCCCTGCGGGACAAGGCAGCCAGCGCAGTGCACTTGGGCAGTGCTAAATTTGGGACACGAAGTAATGTCTCGGGAAGGAACTGGCGGGTAGATAAGGGATTTCCTTGCTCGCCTGCAGCCTCCGGCATGTGACAAAGGCTCTCTGGGAGGAGACATGCACCCCCTGAGCCAGGCCGTGGGCAAAGGTCTGGGCAAAGGTCCCTCGGGGTGGGATGCAACGAGCGTGCTTGGGCTCAGCCGGTGGCGGGTGGGGAGGCGTGTGTCACTGAGAGAGCTGCTGCTTTTGGGGGAGGGAGCAGCACAGCGCCTATATCCACCTCCGCGCCGGCAGCCTCCCTGGCACAGCCGGGAGGTCCCGGACCGAGCGGCGACCCCTGCAACCAGCTGCCTGCGGAGCTGGGGGAGCGCCCCGTCCTCCCTCCCTGGCCATGGGCACCGGGTGGGACGTGTGCGCGCTTCTCTCCGCAGCATTGCTCACCACCCAGGCTTTCCCCCAGACAAACATAAAGATCAGCCAAGGTGAGTGCAAAGCGTTGATTGTGGCTCGGGGTAAAGGTAACCCTTAAACTGTGACGGCTTTAGCAGGGAGAGGAGAGCGTCTAACTCCTGCAGCGTCAGCAGCTGGATTTCCCCTTTCTCCGACTGCTCCAGAAATCTCTGACTTTCCTTGAAATCAACTTTGTTCTTCACTGGGGGGACGTGCCAAGAGCAGCCCCAGTCTCTCTCTCCTGGGATATTGAAGCTGCCTCTGCCCTGGCTTTGTTTCTGTGTGTAAGAGGCTGTGCTTTTGCCTTCAGCAACATGCGCTCGTGTGCCATGATGCCATGGACCTTCAGCTGTCCCCACCGTGGGTCTGGTGTAGCCGGCAGTGGCAGTGGGCAGAAATAACTGCACGCAGGTACATGTGTGAGTGGTACAGGACTGCAGCCCGGCAGGGCAGGCGGGCAGGACCACCGTGGCACCTAGTTTATTTAGTCATGCTTATTGCATGTGAAAAGTGGCCACAAATAAGTGATTCCCCCGTATTCCTGTTGGTGACAGAGGCTGCTTTATGTCACTTAAGGTTCTTGAAACTTTTTCATGGGCTGGCGTGAGCAAAAGTCGCTGCTCTGAGGTTGTTCGCGCCCTGCTAGGTTTGTATGGGAACGTGAGCAGAGAGGGACTCCTTAGGTGCTGTTCGGTGAGTTCGTGAGAAAAAGGATCGATATGAGCCTGGCTTTCCTGCCAGATGCCTAATCCGTGGGAGCTTCGCCAAAACTAATTAAGGAGGAAAAAAACCATGCAAGATAAGTCCTATCTGTTAGTGCTGGCTGCAGGAGGGCTGCTGCTGGCGCCTGCCATAGCCTCACGACTGCAAACACACCTGGCAGAAGATTTGAAGCTGTAAAACCAGCTTGGTTTTGTTACAGGATTTAGAAAACTAAAGCCCTCTGTGTGAAGGGATGTCACTCCCAACATGCTTCAACTGGTGTTTAAGATTTCACTTGGAAACTTGTAACGTGTGCTTTAAAAACCACATCAGAGCGTGTAAAATATTGCCCAGTTATTAAATGAGCTTCACATCCATCAGTGGATACCATCCCCTCCAGCTCCATACATTCCCCAGACACACAGAGACTGAAAACGCTCCCATGAACTGCTTGTTTTGAAGGTGGATGCTAAGCAAGAGACTTTTTCATCTGTTAATGAAAGACAAATACTGCAAATCACATGAAGGTGGGATTGTTTGTCCATAATGACTGTGGTGTCAGGGCTTAAGGATGTGCTCCTAAAGTGATGGGTGACCTGAGGCATCCCAGCATCATACAGTAGCACTGTCTTAGCCCCTGCCACACCCTCCTGCCCACCAACCCCCCTTTTTAATGCTTATTCTTTGGGTTTACTCAATAAAGAGGACGTGGGCTAGCAGACGTGTTGAGGCTGTGGTGGCATGGAGGTCTGGCTCAGCTGGCACTTTGAACCCCCTGGCCTCACCGCAGGCTGCTCCCTTGTCCCAGCCCTGTTGTCTCACCCATCCCCTACAACTGCCCACTGCTCTGGCAGTGCCAGCACAGGGTAAAGCCGTGCTGCTGGTCTTCCCCATGGCCCCAAGCTGGTAAGAGGCAACTTGGTGTCGGTGAGTGCCAGGATGCTTGTCCTGAGCCCCTGCTCTGACCGCCAGCTGGGGAGCGCTCCCCATCCCTCGCTCTCAGCATCACAGCCCTCGGGGTACCGGCGGAGGGGCTCCACAGGCAGCTCTGCCCTGGGAAGGACCCAGCCTTGCACATGACGGGGATCTCCTCAGCTCTTCTCTGTTGGCATCAACTTCAGACAAGCCTCTTGGGCGTTGATGGACACCCTCCAAACCCAGCTGCTTGCCAAGAACTGAAGAGATTCACTTGCTTTTTCAGGTCAGACAGCAGCATTAGCTTATGGATGTGCCAAGAGGGGCATTTCAAGACCATGCCTTTCAGTGAGGTGTCTCCTAATGTCTCTAAGCTTTTTGGTAAGTCACCAGCTGTTGATGAAATGGAGCCCTTCAATGCTCTGCAGCAAGAAAAGCATCTGCTGCCAGCACTGACCTGACCTGATCCGCTGTCCAAAACACTTTGATGCAGCTGCAGTATCCCCAGGAGTCTTTGTTGCACGGACATCTCTTGCCAACCTTGTCTTAGCCCCAAACTTCGTATCTCAAATCTGCAGGTCGCTGGAGGTGAGGCAGCATTGCACCTTGGGATGAAGCTGTTCAGGAAAAAAACCTGCTCTTCCCCAGCTGAGTCGGGGGAGTCACACAGTTGGTATTTTATCTTTTTCAGTAGCATCCTGGAATAAAAAAACACGTGAAACTGGCTGGGGTTTTCTCTGTTAATTATTTCTAGCTGGAAAGTGGCCACTTGGGGAAGTGGAACTTTTTGGCAGAGCAGTGCCAGCTTCTGCAAGATTTTGACAAGTGATTTTCCCGGTGGTTCTGCAGTGGGTCTCAGCTAGTAAATAAATAAAAAGGCTCCAGTTTTGTTGGCACTAACACGAATCCAGAGAGCACAAAACTCTTTTTCTGGCCCAAAATTCTTGTTTTCCAGCTTTTCTGAGTTAGTAACAGCTGCCTGTTATGAATCTTATCCTCAACCAAGTTTGGACATCTATTTTGCTGGTGCTGCGTTAAAACATGGCCCTGATGTTAAAGCTCCTGCACTGTAGATATGCAAATGGAGGAAGGATTCTTGCCATCATTTTTCACCAGGGGACAAATGGATGAACTGACTTAGGGTCGGCAGGAGCCCCCATCCCGTGGGCAGTGGCCGTGCTCCTCCTGCCCTGTGCGGAGGAGCTGATGCTGCTGGGAGTGATGTTTGCTGGGGTGCTTAAAAGTGAGGATCTGGTCTAAATAGCCACAAAATGCTTCCCCTGTCCCCTTTTAGATCAAAATACCATTAGCAGCTGCTGGCTTGGGTTATGAGGTTTTCCTACAGAGTCATGAGTGGGCTCATATACTCACAACCATACGACCAATTTCTTATGGACTTTCTGCTAAAAATAGCCCCCAAAGACCCCAGGTAAAGCAGCACCCCCAGTTGTTCCTGCCCGTAGAACTGGGAGCAATAGTTCTCCTCCAAAGAGACAGCCAAAGCCTCTGATCCTGACCTAACAGAAAAGATGCTAATTAAACGCTGACCTCCCATATTTTCCTTTTCAGTATATTTAACCTTAAATTCCTTCAGGCACCTTTGGTTCGCTGAAGCTCGTCAAATTAATGCTACCTAATGGGAAGCAGTACGGAAGAAAAAAGAAGGACTGTCTCCATCTCTGACTCAGTTTCAGCTGCTCTGAACAAAACGAGGGCGGTTTTCCCAGATGATCGGGGTACCGATGGAGCCAGGGCACCAGAACACCCACGGCAATTAGCACTTGGGAGCAAAGGGCCCCATTTGCCAGGGATGCTGCTGGGTTAAGCCCTGTGAATTTTGCCACTGTGCTGCTAGAGGTGAAGAATTCGTCAAGGCGCTTCACAGCCTCTATAATAAAATCCCAGTTGCTGGGGGAGCTGTTGGTGCCCATCTGCCGCAGACCCCTGGGGTGCCCTCGGCGGGAGGGAGCAGCAACCTGGAGATGCCGACAGATCCCAGCCCTGTCCCGGATGGGGGGGACGCGCCTCATCTGCAGCCTGGGGGTGAAGCCAAAGCCTCATCCCATGGGGCTGACCCTCTGCCCTTGCTCTGCTTCACTTTCAGTGTGGCAGGGACCGCTGGCTGGCGCCACATGGGGAGGAAGGCTTGGCTCCCAGGAAATTACATCAGCTCTCAGCATTCCTGGTCCTTCTGCTCTACTCCTATAATAGCAACAATTTGCATTTTTTTAAGGCTATTCTAAGGTTTTTCCAAACACGAGGATGGCTGGGTATGAATCCGAGAGCTGAACCCTGCATTGCCACTGGCTTGGCCACCCTCCCATAAAGCTGTTCCTCTTGTTTCCAGCCCGGCATGCCTTATCTTTTTCCCTCCGCAGCCCGTAACTAGCGCTGATGAGGGTGGGAGAGCCCCTCGCTGCTCTCGGCAGGTTTGTTGCCGAGGGGTGCAGAGCTGCTCCCAGCCACAGCTCCTCCAGAGGGAGTGGCCGGGGGTCCCGAGGCAGGGGTGATGGGGCAACAGCCCCGCAGGGTTCAGCACAGTGGGTGCTACTGGCAGTCGGGTTGGCCTCTGTGCCTTACTCAGGAGGAAAAAAAGGCTCTTTGCATTTGTGGTTTGTCACCTGGGAGGGGTGTGTGACAGGGGGTGGCTGGTGGTAAAACGCTCAGAGATCCCCATGTGGAAAGAGCTGATGAAATACGAAATTGTTGCCCGGCGCTGCCAGTGGCGGGGCAGGGAAGGATTTGGCTCCACAAACGCTCCCACAGCTGCTTCAAATTCACCTCGCCTCTCCTTTTCCCCACGCCGATGCCGCCCTTGCTGCTTCCCCATCCTGCGCTGCTGCCGGCAGGGCTTTGCTCTCCCCACCCTTGGGGAAGGCCATTCCCCCCAGCCCCTCGGTACCGGAGGCCCTGTAGCACCACCCTGACCTCTCTGGGCTTGAGCCTGTTACCTGCTTGGATAGTTCCGTGGCATCTGACGTCTGCCATAACCCCCTGCTCCCCCTGCCCTGCCCGCCTTCCCACTCGCTCCGGCAGGACCCCATGAGAATGCAGGAACTGGCTCTGGGGGACCTGGCAATTCCCCAAGGCTCAAAACCCAGCAGCTAAGAGAGTTAAGCCTACGTGCCACAAGATTTGGGGGTTCCACGTGCGTTAGTGTTGGATGGTGTGCTGTGTGTGCCTGCATCCTCCCCACACGTGATGGGGGGAGCATGGCGTGGAGAAGTCAGAGGGGAGTGTTAACTCTGCTGCGGTGTTTACACAGCAGCAACAGCAAAGGCTCCACCAATGCATCCTGCCCCCCCAAAATGGCCTCTTTTGGGGTGACTCCCCCGCTGTGCTGATAAATGGCAGGGGAGGAGGAGCAGCCGCACAGAGCCCCAGCTCTTATCTGGTGGCGGGAGGCAGATAGGCTGGCACCGCTCCTGGCGGCACGCGCCTGGCTATTTATGGGGCCGAAATCCAACGTGTGCCTACGTGCACGGCCGTGTCCGGGCCCAGGGACACAGGGGATGGTGAGGGGGTTTGCTCAGAGGGAGGAGGTGCAAGTTGGCCTTGCAGGGGGCGAGAGCTGGAGGGCAGAGTGCGGCCACAACCCTGCAGGCCTTCGCTGTCAGCTCCCATCCCAGCACGGTGGCTCTGGTAGTGCCTGATAGAGGCGAGAGGAGCCCTTATTGCTGTTTCCCCAGTAGCAAATGTTAGTGCCTTTATTTTAAGCACCTGAAGTTTTAAGGGCATTTTAAGATGCCTAAAACAATGTCAAACTGACTTGAACTGTCCCTCCTGATTTAGGCAGATACTAAAACTGAGAAACCCACAGGTTTTGCAAAATGTGTTTTGGCTTTTGCAAGCTTTTGCAGGGTTTCTGCAACAGTTGGTTTTTCCATGCATGTGTCTGGTGGTTATTTGCCTGGGTGAGGTGGGGGGAGCAGGGCTGGGCAGTGCTGCCTCCGCTGCCTGCTCGGCTGCCCGGCCGCACTGCTGCATGTCCTCTGCTCTGCCCCCAGCCATGCCAGAGCCCGTCCACGCCTACTCCTGCCCGCTCTTCTGGACAGAATATGAAGGCCATTGCTACCGGTACTTCCCCATCAACAAAACCTGGGCTGAAGCCGATCTCTATTGCGCCGAGTTCTCCATTGGCATCAGATCAGCCAAGCTGGCCTCCATTCACAGGTGAGGGGCTGCAGAAACATGTCATTCCACCCTGGCACAGCCTGGGGAAGAAGGAAAATGGGGATGAAGTCCCATTTCCACAGCACAACCTCTGTGCCAGCTGCAGGCTCGTGTCCCAGCCTAAGCATCCCTCTGCAGCAGCGACCAGGTCAAGTCTGATGCACTGGGCACACAAAGGCGATGTAAAAAATGCCTTTTCCTGGCCTGGCAGGAAAACTGATGTAGTATTCCCTAAATTTCCCCAAACTGCATTTTTTACTCCTGAAAAAATGACAGAAATACAACACGATTACACAGGCTTTTTCCCCCGCTCGCTCTCCCCCCAGCCCTCACCACGCTATGCACCCCTTGCACAGACCCAGAAAATGAATTGGAAGAGGGGGACCCATTTGGCCACGCCGTAGGGCGAATGCTTAGGGGCGCACCTGACCGTTTGCCTGATGTACACCCTCAGCAGCTCCGTATTGCTCTGTTTTGCCAGCTGGGAAGAAAACGTCTTTGTGTACGACCTGGTGAACAGCCGCGTGCCGGGCATCCCCACCGACATCTGGACGGGACTCAATGACCTGCGGCAGGTGAGAGATCCCCATAATCGTGTGGGAAACGGCTTTGAAAAATTCACTTCCCTGTGTTTCCCCCCTGGAAATCCACCTGGTTTTCTTCTTCACTCCTTATAGCCCCATTAATCAGGTGGTAGCATAGGGTTTGCTGTGCAGCACATGGGGGAAAGTTGTCATTTCATCCCTTCCAGTCTGCTTTTAAAAGAAAAGTGTTACTAGAATTAATAGATTACTAATTATTCACATATTTTATTAATGGATTAATCGAAAGAGTATTGTACAGCTGGTCCAAGAAGAGCAAATAAACTGAAAACATCTCCAACATCAAAAACCACCAAGTTTCCTTCCTTTGTTGTGATACTCTGCAACTTTTCAAAGCTGACATGTTGGAAATGCACAGTCTAATACGTAACAAAGAAAAATCGAGACCATCAGGAGAACAGTCCCATGCCAGCGAATATTTTTTTAAGATACTGGGAAAGGAATGGAAAAGAAAAAGGAAAAGGAACACAGAATTGGGTGGGTGTGTTAAAAAATATACGGGTTTAATTTCTGGGCTTCCCCTGGTGAGAACACTGTGAATGCTGGGGCTTTCTAGGGTAAGTTTTCAGTTGTAAAACCCAAACGAGCTGTTTGGCCTTTGCTGAGTGGTGGCAGTCTCTCCCCGTGTCCCCGGCTGTGTGGCACTGGGGATGGGGACGGGGTCTGCATGGGAGCGGGACCCCCCCCACAAATGCGGCTCTGCAATCGCTGCCTTTCACTGCTTGCCCCGCGCCAGGAGGGTCACTTCGAGTGGACGGACGGCTCCTCCTACGACTACCACTACTGGGACGGCAGTCAGCCCGACGACGGGATCCACTCCATCCCCGAGGAGGAGGACTGCGTGCAGATCTGGTACAGGCACAGCAGCGGTGAGTGCCGTGCTAGGTGTCAAGGGCACCTTAAGTCTTATTTGCGTGTCAATAAATTCAATCCACTGCAGCTCGTGCTTTTCTGAAGAGGTTGCTGGCAGGCTGAGGATTTGCATTTAATTTTTTATTATTATTTTCTTTTTTCTTTGCAGAGAAGGCATGCCTTTTCTCTTTCACCACGTACAGACGTACACACACACATATATACTCACTTTCCCTCTGCTCACAGCCCATCTCTCCCTCCCATAGCAGTGGCAGGAGGGGAGCATCGTCCACTTTGAAGAATTACTGAATTTAGCCAAAAGTCAAGTTATTCTATTTCCCCTCCCACACGGCAGGCCCATGGAAACACTCATCAGTTTGCCAGCTTTTTCCTCCCTTGCTCAGGCCAGGGGCATCTCGTTAAAGCGGGGCCAGACCCTGCTTGTGCAAAAATCCCACTTCACACCCTCATTGCCAGTGAGACCAGTCAGGTGCATCCAGACCCCCTGGACATACCTAAACTCCCCATCCATGGGCAGCCTGTAGATATTTTGTGGGGTACAGGGCTGTGTTTGCAGCTGCCTCCCCGCTACCATTTTCAAGCCAGGGTCAGGCATCCCTGCCAGCATCCCCAGGACAGGGATGAGGATGCTGGGAGGGGGCACGGTTGGGAGCAGCACAAATGGAAGCACAGCCAGGGAAAGCCTCTTGCAATGGCAGGAGGTCCTGGTCCCGAGGGCGGTGCATGGTTACCTCCTCGCACCTTTTTTCAGCTAACACCTTGGCTTTTTTGGGGGTAGCGCTGCGCTCCTGGAATGACAACGCCTGTGGCAGAGCCTTCCCCTTCGTCTGCAAGATCCCCTCACTGGCCCTGGATTGAGGCTGCCGGCGCTGCCCGCGCCCCCCTCATTTTGAGTCACCTCTCCAGCTGCGCCAGGGAAGAACAGCCGGGACGTGGTACGGGCGGTGAGAGCCGCAGAGCTGCTCGGCATCCCCAGCCAGACCCCAGCTGCGAAAATCCCTCCCGGGAGCACTGCGGGGACAAACCCAGCACTCACCCTCCCCACGGGCAAATGGCGATGGGAGCTGTGTTACACAGCAAAGGAACCCGCCCAGCCTGAGCTTGGGTTTCAGATCAACTATCGCAGCGTATCAGAGGAAACCCATGATTTTATCAATACGCCAAACTGTTAGCACAAAAAAATAGCCATGTGTAGGAAATGATTTTGCCCGTTGATCTGTGAAGAGCGGAGGAAAAGTGTTATTTTCTGTTAAGTTATACAAAATGCCTCTTATGCGCGTTATTTTTCTCTCCGCTACAATAAATGGTGAACAGCAGGTGGAGGCTCCGTCTTTTGGCACTCGAGTAGCAGCAACTCACCGGGGACGCGAGGTCTCATGCGAAAGGAGCTGGGTTTACCTCAATCTGCTCTGTATTTAAAAGGTGTGTTAGGGGAAAGCGGATGCCTGGGAAAGTTTATTTTATGGACCCTGACTGTTTTTTGGGGTCCCCGGGGCAGCCTGTGTGCACACCCTGCCCTTTGCCCGGCCCCCATCAGCCACACAGCATATGTATGTGTATGGGGCCACTCACCACCCACAGCTTCACAGCATCTGCACCCACGGCAGGTGAGCAGGGTTTCGCCCTGGCTGCTTTGGGATGAGTGAGTTATGGGGGGGGCGGGCGAGGGGCTGATGCGCCCCAGCTGGGGGTCAGCCCACCCTCACCAACCTTTCCTGGGCAGGGGGAGCTCACGGCTCTTGGCGCAGCCCTGTTCCCTAGTGGGATGATGCTCTTTTCTGTGGTCGTTGTTAATGTCCTCCTGTTCTGCACTGGCACCACAGGGGTACTTTTTTTCTACCAGGTAAATAATTTTTGGGGAGGTGCGTGTTGTTGTGGCAGCCCCAGTGTGCCTTGTTTGGGACGCTCAGTGGGAGATGGGACCCTCCTCCTTGCACGTGGGTGAATTTGCGGGGCCTGGGTGCAACAGGGGCTGTGGTGGTGCCAGGGCCCAAGGGAGGGGCAGTGCTATCGAGGCAAAAACGTGCTTCTCCTTCAGGGAAAATGGCTGCAAGGGCACTACTGGACCCAGTCAAATGCAGTAAATCTGGTGCTCCCTGCAGGGTGACCCCCCCTTGCCCTGGTCCCGCACAGCCCTGTGGCACCCAGGCAGCTTTGCGAGAAGCCCCGTGCAGAGGGGGCTGCCTCCCCCTCCGGCCCCTTGGCCTCTCGTGGGAGCTATGTGTCCCTTTTGTCCCTGCTCCGGCAAAGCCCCAGGGTCTCACAGCACCAAAGCAGCTGGGACAGCCCTGGGCTGCCCCGTCTCAGCCGCTGCTTGCAAAGATGAGTAAAAGCATCCTCATAAAATTGTCTGGTCTCCCTTGATGTCACCATCTTAGAGACAAAAAATTTCAAAACTAAGACTTTCCAGAACGATTACACTGGGTACAATGAGGTAAATAACTGAGGCTCTGCTGGGAGTGTCTAACCGCTTCCTCGGGTGTCAGCACGGCTTTCAGCTAAAATACATTTCCACTTGGAGAGAAACTGAAACATTTGGTGGGGGTAACGGTGGTGGTGTAAGTGGAACACGTGTGTTGGAGCAGGTTCCTAAAATAAGGAAATACTGTCATCCCTGATTACATACTTTTATATTAAAATATGTTTAATTTTTAATATAAAATATATAAAAATGGATAATACATATAAATAAAAATATATTATTTTAAATGGATTTTTTATATATATACTATCCACATATTTAGATGGAAAGTAAGCAAGTTGCATCATATTCAGTCCTGGGCAGGAGACAGTGTTGAATGTGGTTTCTCGAGGCTTTTGCTTCATCTGAAAACAATAAATGACACGTAGATGATAACAGTATGCAAAGAAACCAGCTGTAAAAAAAAAAAAAAAATTCTTGGATCCAACAAGCTAACAAAATGTCGACGTGTAGGATCTGATCTGTAGCAGAAAGTGGGCTTGAGGAACCATTTTGATCGCGGCCCCAGAGGTCACCCGTGGATGGGTCCTGTGCCTGCTGCAGGCACGAGGACAGCAGGGTCGGGCATCCGCGTGGCACGGGACGTGGGTCTGATTGACTCCTGGATCCCAGAGCCAGTGCTGAAGCGTGGTCCCGTCTCCGTGGTGGAGATCAGCTGCACCGCAGGGGATGGGAGCCAGCACACCCCGCAGAGCTGCCCTCGGGCTCGGCCATGCCCAGAGCCCATCACCCGGCCGCGGAGGGTCAGGTTGCTGGAGGGGCGGCTGCCCCGCTGGGTGATGCTGCTGCACGGTGCCAAGCTCTGCTCCTGGCTCTGGGCTGCCTCTCCCCAGTTCCTTTCCCCTGTTCCCCCCGTGCCCCCCATTCAGAGGAGCTGGGAGTTCGTCACAGCCAGGGCCTCGTATGCCTCAAGCCAAAAACCTCTCTTTTTTCCCTGCAAGTGGCATGAGATGTTTCAAAAGAAAGGTTAAAACCTTCCCTTGGGAAAGTGTTTGAAGGCTTGGGCCCTACTGTGGATAAAAATATTGCTAATGGGGAAACCTATGAAAGCTGTCAGCTTCAATTAATATCTTCATTTCCAGGTAAAAAGAACTGAACATGCGCAACCTGAAAGTCGGGACCAAAGTTAATAGGGACTGTGTTTTGCAACCACCCTGACTTTCTCCCCAGACTCCAGGATCCTTACTTAAAAAACAACCCTCTCTCCTCACTAGTGGCTTCTGTTTCACGGTAATTAAATAAAATTCAGAAAAACCCAAGAGTTTTCACCTCCCTAATGAACTTTTAGTGGATCTGGCAAGGTCAATGCTTGGTGGAACACTGGACGTGCCCTTTCCCTAGGCACGGACAGTCCCGGGCTTTGGGTGGCCGGGAGGAGCTACAGCTCTTCAGGCTGAATTTTTTTATTTTATTTTTCTGTACTCCTTGTCCCATAACCCCTAGCTCCCCTGTTATCTTGAATTTCTCCATCCTGCCTTGCCAACTGGTGCAGGCAGTGGGAAACCTGGCAGCAGCAGGACTCTGCCACACCTCTCCTGCACATCACTTGCAAGCGACTGATGCCGGAGGGTCCTTTTATGTCTCTCAGTTTTTTAGGAGCTGAACATCTTCCTTTGTAATGCACGAAAGTCGGGGCAAGCGTGAATAGTCTGTGATATAGCCTGGGAGTGAACAAAAATAATTGTCTCTTGGTGACAAATGTCTTTACCCTCCTATACCCCTCCTATACTCCTATACCAACTCATGGTCTGTAGAGACAACATTGCCCCCAGCCCTGGGCGGAGAGATGGGCCTGCCTGGACCATTTGCCTTTTGATTCTTTTTTTTTTTTCCCTATTATTATTATTCTTTATTTCCTGAAATACACTGCTGGATGTCCAGGGAAGGGAGCTGCGAAGACAAGTGCTGTGCTGTCAGCAGCTTGGTGGGGCACGCTGGTGCTGCCAGCTGGCAGCAGCCTGCCCCGGCGCAGGCAGCCTGGTGATGGTTTTCCTCCCTGGTTTCTAATCTGGACTGCTCAGATGGCTGGCTGGGCTGGGCTGAGCTTTCCTTTCCTCTATTAATTCAGTAAGATTTTTTTTCCCCTGAAAATTACTGGGATGATAAAGCCTGCACAGCTGAATCGTGAGGTTTTTCTTGTGCATCTCCTTTCCCCCCCTGCTTTCCCTTGGTTTTAATTGCCTGCCTAGCGGAGCAGCTCCTGCCCCAGGGCAGGGATGCTGCGGAGCGGTTCCCTTTGACAGGGAACAAAAATATCTCAGGGCCAAAAAAAAGGCTTCCAGCATCTCAGTGAGAAATTACAGACATTTACTGGCTGTGGCAGTGAGGTCCATCACCAAAAAAAAAACCCAAACCACAAAACCCTATGATAAATAATGTTACCGATCTATGTGATGGTGTTAGCATTAAACCCCCCAGCTTTGGTGCATCCCAGATGTGTGCTGCAGGGAGAGACGGAGCAGCGGGGCACGAGGAAGGTGAGCAGGATTTGGCCCCGTGCTGTGAGGGTCCCAGTGGATAGTGGTTTAACCAAGATGTCCCTTGTGTTCCGCGGGGCGGGGCGTTCCCGTCCCACCTCGCACCAGCTGCTCCCTGCTGCTGCCAGGGAATGAGCGGGACGTTGGGGAGCCAGCGGGCACAAACCCGATGGGAAATGCATCTCCTTCTGGGATGGCTGAGCCCAGCCGCCCCTCGGATGCGCAGGGGGCTCAGCTGAGATGGCCATCAAGAGAAGGGCCAGAGATGTGATCGGAGGTGGATTTATAAACTGCGCAAGCTGTTGGCGTGTGATGGCACCTTAATTAATTGCAAAAGCCAAGTGAAGCTTCAAGCAGTGCCAGTTCCCCTCCAGGAGAGGCTCATTGCTGCTGGGGGCTCCTCCAGCCTGGGGGACCCCAGGATGGGGCTGGCTCAGCACAGGGGCAGCCTCACGCCAGCACCAGGGCCTGTTTTGCTGTTGATTGCTCCTTATGGGTACCCCAAAAGTCTCCCTGTCTTTTGTGGACAAGAATTACCAGGCTTCCTGCGAAAACTGCCTTGATGGGGAACGGTGGTCCGTTGCCAGCAGCCCTGTCCCCCTTTTGGCGCAGGGCTCTGTGGCACAGCCACCTAAAAAGGATGGAAAAGTTTTTTACTAACTGCTTTTGTTTTGTAGGGGCGTGGTAACTTGGCTGGAAACTTTCATTCCTGGGTGCAAACTGTCAGAGACGCTGCTGATCAGACGCAAAGCGCAGATCTAAGGAGAGAGCAATTCCCGCTGTGGTTTCTGCTCGTAAAACCAGTCAGCCTTGAAGGCCACGGAGCCGGAGCGCAGGTGACGTGAGAGAGAAACAAATTGCAACTGGCACCGTGAATGCAATCCCCTGGAGTCACTGAGGGAGGGTGGAGGTTTGTCTGGGCAGGTTGCCGAAAGAGCTGATACTCCTCAGCAATACCTGGTTGCTGTCCCCGGATGAGGTCCTGGGTGCCACGCTCCTGCTGCGTTGGCAAAATGTAGCTGTGTTTGGTAATCTGCGAAAGTCTAGTCCAGCTCTTGGGGTTACCATGGCAACTAGATATTTGCTCATTTGTATTTCTTGAAAATTATGCTTGGCTGTTGATTGCATCGTTTGTGAAGCTCTTTGTCGGGGGCAGATAGAGTGTTGTTTGTCAGGGCTGTATGGGAGTGACCGGCGCTGTTATTAAGCAGATTTCCGAATGGGAACTTTGCTGGAGTGTGGTGTGTGTTATAACTGCATCCGTCCTGCAGAAACCCAGTAACATAACCCCTGGCCTAGGAAGTGTGTGTTTGCTCTGCCCATCCCCTCTGACGTCCATTTGTACTCACACAGTTGCTTGGGATAACGCAAAGTCCGAGTGATGCCGTGGGAGACCTTGCTAAGGGTGGGACGGGGGAAGGCTTGCAGGAGAAGCTTTCTTCTTGCGCCTCCTTAGCGTGGAGGGGACTCTAATAAAATATTCTCTTTTGGCTGTGCTTGGAAATCTGTCGCGGGATAGGAAGGCGAGGAGGTTTGATTTGAAGGCAGTTTGAGGAATTGCCGTTTCCCCGTGTGATCGGGAGAGGAGGCGAGAGCAGCACGGCTGGAGGGGCCCCTGGAGCAGCCCCCGCCAGCCGCGATGGGAGGGCTGTGGTCCTGCTCCCGGGAATAACCACTGTCTTCTGCTTCCAGAGTGCATGGAGACTTTGAGGTTTGGGAAAATGCCAGCTTAGATTAAATGCTTACTAATTTTTGGTATTGCAAAGCCAGCTCTCACTGTGGAGCACTGGGAAAGGACGGTGCTGCAGGCTGGTCTGAATTTTCAGAGGTGGCTGTAGAAGAAGATAGGGAAGGGCTCTTTTTTTTTTTTTATACTGAAGACAAAATTAATTTGATTTGGATGGTGTTTAGACTCAATGGCCATGGGTTCCTGAAAGTCAATTGACCCACAATCCAGCGGTGGTTTAAGAGCTCAGCATTCGTTGTCAAGTATTTGTTTAACAGCGAAAATTCACTTGCACTAATTCCTCTTTTATCTTGATAATTAAATGAGGAGGCAAGACATCGTGGCAGGTCTGCAGGTAGAAGTTGTTTTGTGCAGCTTGTCCACATGAGGACGTAACACCTTTTTGGGCTACTGGTCTGCTCATCGGTGCTGGCACTGGTGCCCATGTGGAGCATGGGGCTGCTGGACCTCATCTCCTCCATCATGGCCAACCTGCTCCATCCTCCCACCACCCGCCATGGGTTTCACCCAGCAGACACTGAACGTGAAGGTCACAGGAAGAGGGAGGGGAAGAAAACAGCAGAAGTGAGGGTTAAAGCAATTAAATGTGGTATTTCGTCTGTGGAAGGCAAGCGCTCGCAGGAAAGGGCCGTGGCCTTTATTAATCTCCAAAGCATCACACGAAGTTATGGTCCCATGTAAAAGCTGAATGCAAATGATGAATGTATTCATCTAATATGGATAGTTACCCTGGCCTTAGCTGTGAAAGAGATTATAGTTTGGTAATAGCAATAAGATTAACAGCTCTAATGAAATCTTAAATACCAGCTTTGTAACCTGCCCTTTTTTCTGCATGGACTCCATTGAGCGACCTGCACTAGCTGTCCCGGGGGGGTGGCGTGTCACTTTGCACGTGATCCCTCTGATCCCCCATGCACACCTGGCCTGATCGGGATGTCGGCGTTATTTATTACCCTGCACCCCATAACCACACAGGTAACACAGAGTGGCTCCCGTTCCGGCAGTAATGCAGGCAGGGCACAGAAAATCCTTGCTCGGATTTGACATTTCTGGGTGTATTCTGCATCTACAGTAAATTCACTTTATTGCACTTATCCTGGCCCCCTCAGTGCTCCCTGCATCCGCAGGGATGTCCCTTGTGGGGACAACCGCCAGGGCAATAGCCATCGGGCTCCCAAAGCATCCTGGCACTGCTGGGTTTGGTCCCTTCAACCCTGGGTGCCCCTAGGACGTGACTTTTGGGGAAGGACTGGTGCGTTTGTGGCTTTCGGTGGAGTGGGGTGAGGCAGTGTTGAAGGATGCTCGCAGTTTCTTCCATGCCCGGTTTTAGCATGCAACCATCCAAGGCACAAAATGCCTGTTGGGTGGGGTTTTTAACTTTAAAATGCCAGTGCCGACTCTCACTGCTCATATTATCTGGCAGCTACAGCCACCACATCCTCTCTCGCATTACTTCTCCATTTTTCTGGTTTAAACTGAGCAACCCCAAAAAAAGCTGCTGTTTTGTTCAGACGGCTCAGTGCAGTGAATGACCCATTTTTCTTCTTGGATGAGTCATGGATCCTCCTCTGAAAGATCTCATTATTAATATGCCGTTTGGGGGATATGTCTGAATTTTCCAGCAGTGGCAGCAGCCTTGTCTGTGCTCACTGAGGGAACCTACACAATTAATGGCATATGCCAAATGGCTGCACCCTAATGCAACAGATTTAGTATCTATGTATTTTTAAAGCATATATTGCTTTTTTCGTGGGCATTTTTAGATACAACATGCTTAACATTTTTTCCTTATTAGAAATTTGTTGAAATTCTTGTCATAAGCAGGGAAGGGGATCCCTCCCCAGATGGTGTGTCTCGCAAAAAAGAAGCAGAAGATTGGGGGGTATTTTTAATCTGCAGGATGCTCACAAAGCGGGGTTGCAGCTCAGGGAGAGAGCGACCATCATACCTCCGTCTGGGCTGCCAGGGCAGCACATCCCACAGCCCTGCTCTTTGTCTTTCAGACAGATCTTGTTCAGCCGTTGGAGAAAATGAACCCTTGTGAGAGATGCCCCCTACAAGGGGAAATGCAGAGTCCTAAGGGAGGAGGACAGAGTCGAGTTTATTTTTGGAAGAGGCCAAACGCACTGTCTGGGCTCTCTGAACCCCACCTCGGATGGAAGCAGTGTGCTCGGTTTATAATGGTATATTTATTTACAAGTGGAAATGTGTTTTGCCTTACATTTGTGGAGCTCCTGCCTCCAAAACACCACCTGAAGTGTGACTTTAAACACCACCTTCCTAGTCTAGCAGATACGTTAATTCAAGGGTACCAAATGCAAGCTGAAGGAGGATTATGCTCCTCCTATTTTCCATTTCTTGGTTTCCCCTGCGCTGCATTTTCAAAACTTGACTTCTCTGGAGCATCCTGCAAATGCTCCGTCTCCAGCAAGCCTAGCAAAAACAGGTACCCATATATACATACAGATATGTATATATTCATTATATATACATGTTTAACCATACATAAATACACACATATATATTTACATATTGCATTACTATTGTATCCTAACCATTTTATGTACAAACACACGCACACATCCTCTGCATGTCCCACATCTCGCCCTCCCTTTTTCCCACCCTGTGCAGAGTAACCAGCACTAAGGTCTCACCCATGGACATTTCTTCTGCAGAAGAGCCCAATTACATAATTTGAAGTTTCAAGTGACATATTTTGTAAGATTTACACTAAAACCTAATTTCAGGCTGATTATATACCATAGGAAGTTGCAGTGCATATCGCCTCATTAGCCTGATTAGCTGGCTGAGCTGAAGGACGAGCGCTCTGTGCTCTGCTGAGAATGGCTTATAGAAAAAAGGCCCAATAGCGAATAAGGTTTTTTGGCAGCACCGAGTATATTTACTGGTTTGGGGGTAATTCTGTTTATGGGGATTTTGGGATCAGCCAGGTGCTGGGATCGGCCCCGTGGATAAGCGGCTATTTGTGCGGCTCAGCTCTGCTGGGAGACCGAGACATCCCCCTGATTAAATTAGTTTTGCACACTGAGCTCTGCTTTTTTTTTTTTTTCCCCCTAATCCCATGCCTATTATTGCGGATCTGCTGAAAATAACAGGTCTTTGCTGAATTTGGAGCTGGGCTTGGGCAGGGGCAGAGCCTGGCCGTGTTTCAGCCCTCCCCTTGTCGCTGCAGAGCATTTGGGAGTGCAGAGGTTGGTTGAGCTGGGGGGTTGTACACAGGAGCCAGGGCCACACAATTTAAATTACTTTAACCTATAGCTCAG
This sequence comes from Balaeniceps rex, assembly GCA_013401315.1. Taxonomy (NCBI): domain Eukaryota; kingdom Metazoa; phylum Chordata; class Aves; order Pelecaniformes; family Balaenicipitidae; genus Balaeniceps; species Balaeniceps rex. Next base: position 52,258 of record VYZW01059573.1, on the reverse strand, counting down.
CCACTCACTTTAAAGGCTTTTTAATTTTGAATGGAGGCTTTACACATGTGCCTGTCTGCCCTGAGGCTCTCAATGTGTGCTTAAAGCCCCACTGATTTAGTGGACAAACATTGATTTTGGGGATGTAGCAATGGTGCTTGCTCAGGCTCCCTGAAACAGCACCAAGCAGCTGGAGCCTGCTGGGGACTCTGACCCGTTTTGATTTGGGGGGAGCTGTGGGATGGCAGCGTTACCTCCGAGTTGGGCAAGAGGTTTCTAAAGATATAGGTGACAAGGGAGCCAGGCACAGAGCTCTGGGGCCTGGGGCAGGTGGCACCCGCCTGGGAGCATGCTGGGGTCTGTGGCTTCGTCCCTGCCGAGGATGTGTCCCAGCCACGTCCCAGCTCAGCCCCTCATTGCTTCTGGGAACACAAGGATCAGCTTTTTGGGGCAGCTCCTGTTGGTCACCGGTCTCTTGTGTTCCCTGCAGCATGGTGAACATCTGCCCCACGCTCACCCATCCCAGGAAGCAAAGCAGAGGCGATCTCACGTGTAGCTTCATCAAACAGAAACTGATGTTGGATTTGATTAAAAGATGGGAAAGAGACTGAGAAATAAATTAACCTCTATGGCACTCAGCGCCCTGGGAAAACCAGAGCTGGGAGTTTGCATCTCTGGTGCCTCCTGGAATGCCAGGCAGAGCTGCAGAGCTGGACAGCAGGTTTTACATCGTGTGCTTTGGGGATCAAATCTTGGCCCGAAAAATCAGAAATCCAATCTGCCCAGTCTCTGGTCGGGTAGTTTCTCTGGGCCTTGCTTCGGGTGAGAGCTGTGCTGGGTCAGGGGTGGCCGCTCGCTCTGCGGGGGGCTCAGCTGTCACAAGGCTGAGTCTTCTTCTTGGAAAGGCTGCGGCTGCTGTAGGCAAGTATTGCAAGTTATCACCATGCAGATAGTGCAGCACACCTCCGCTGCATCCCTGGCGATCTCTGGCATCAGTATGATTTCCTCTGGCCGCTTTTTGAATACGATTTTGAATGATCAGTGTGTGGCTCTGCAATAAGAATGCTAATCAAGTGCCACTTCCACAACCGCAGGGTTGAAATAGTTTCAGCCGTCACTGATGACTTATTGAACGTTTGTACTCCTGGATACTTTTTGTGATTTTTCTTTAAATTATTTAGTCCCGAATCCAGCATGGTTCCATTTAAATGGGATTTGCCCGACCCTGATGGACTTGTGTTGATGTTGAATTGGAGCTCGCCTGGGTGCTGCGGTGGCGGTGGTGACCTGGAGCCATGTGTCTTGCAAATGCGGTCCCCAGAATAAGCCGCTAAGACATGTAACAAGGGTAGGTTGTTCTTGAATTGCTTCAAATAAAGAGGAGGAGAAGACGGACACAATGATATATTGATAATTCATCTGTTCCTGCTTGTGTCCTGGGCCAGGTTCTCATTTCTAGTGTGCCAGAATAAACCCAGAACAACACCGTTAATGATGGTGGAATTGCTTCTAGGCTTACATTTGTGTGGTTGAAACAAAAATCTGGCTGTAGTTTGGGCTAAATCTGCCTGTCGGCTTCTCAGGAGAAGGAGGTACCCAAATACGTTTTGCAAGGTGGAATCTGATCTCTTTTAATTTACCAAAAGTTAGACAGTTTGCTGTGGGTATCTTCTGGCTTGGATTCACCATTAAAAAAATCAAACAGACTGAGCGTTAGTAGTGCAGAGCACGAGTGAGACAGCAGGAGGGTGGGATGCCAGGATGGAGAGCAGCCATGGTGGCTTTCCTGGGGTCCACGTGTCTCCTCCAGGCACAGAGGGATGCAGGAGCCGATCTGCAGCCACGTGCCAGCTTTGTTACCAGACGGGTGTCTTGCCGTGCTCCCTGGTTTGGCACATGCTGTGTCTCCCTCTCTCCATCCCAGATTTCTAAAAAAGCATTGCCATATGTTGCACGAGCTATAGGCCATAGGGGATGAATCACGGCTCCCACCACTGAAATGAGGCTGTCTCCAGCTTGGATATTGTCCTTGTCAATAATACATGTCTGTTTAGGGTGACGATGTGGCAGTTGGACTGGTGCCGTGGGGTTGGGGCCGGGCCGGGAAGGTAACCCTGAAAGAGCAGGGTCAGACTCAGAGCATCCCTGGTCCTGCGCAAGGTCTGGTCCAACGGCAGTCGAAATCCCATGGGCTTTCCTGGGGCTTGAGCCAGACCGCAGGGCTGGGGTGTCCCTCAGCTGGGTGGAAATCCAGCTACTGCCCCCATTTCATGGGTTTTCATGGTTTGGGAGAGAAAATACCACCTGGGCGGCAAGTTTGCCTCTGTACAAGCCTCAGCTTTCAAAACTTCACCAAGCCTTTTGGTGCAAAACTGACTCTGAAATGTCCTAATTCAGGGCTATGTGGATTATGGCAGTTTTTGCCCTCCCTGGTCTCCGCGGGTCTGAGAAACCAAGTGTGGTGCTAAAGCTGACCCTGAATTTCACCCCGAACTTGATGTGTTTCTTTTTGTTTGTTTGTTTGGTTGGATTTTTTGTTGGTTTTGTTTTGTTTGGTTTTGTTTTGTTCTTTTTTTAAAGTAAAGGGTGGGTTGGTTGGTTTTTTTCCTATTATTGCCTCCAACCAGCCCTGCAGGGCCAGGAAAAAAGATAGGGCTGATTTGCTTTTCAATTCCTTTGCCATCATCCAAATTGTTATGTGATCTGAATTTGGCCCAGTGGAATCTTTTTGCTAAGTGAAGGCTCCGAGATAAGATAAAGTAAGATGCTATAGCTGGACGCTACGAAGAGGAGGTGCGGGCAGGGCTGTGGCAGGTGCCAGCCTGTGCAGCGCTGTCTTGGCGGTGAGGGTGCAGAAAGCTGATTTACAGCAAGGGCTTCCCGAGTGGTAGGAATGGTAATCACGCACCATGTATGAGCATTTTCTTCCTTTCATACAAGGATCAGTTGCTGGTGAGGGACTAGATTTCTGGCTGGAGTAAAACAAATAGGAGTGCTTTGGATAAGATGCCCCAGATGAGAAATTGCAGCCAGAGGTACAAAAATCCCAGGAGCTGCAGCAGAGCAGGGATGGGGAAAACAAACCTAAAAATAATACCTGATCAAGATCTTTCCAGAAGAGAGAGGTAAGTACATGCAAAATAAAAAGGATCAGTTTTTCTGCACGGGGAAACGCCCAAAGTGAAAAATCCCTGTGAGACAGGGAGTACCAGTGAGCAAGACCAGAAGGATGCAGTACAACTGTCAGTGTGGAATTGGTGATTGAAGAACAAAAGCAGTTTCCTCCCTAGTTCTCGGAAATGCCCTTGCAGTGATTTATTTTAGTTAAATGGTTTGTCCCTGCTAGCTGACTTGGGGAACTGGGTTCTCTGCTAATGACAGATTTTTCATGGAGCCAAATTCTGCACTGATTTACTTCGTGCTCCTTCACTGACTTCCCTGGCAATGCCCAGGGTGTAAAACAGCACAGCTCCTGTATGCCAGACTGAGAAAGATCCCTATTTTCATCACAGAATGCCTTCTGCGATACTAAATAAGCAGTTTAAAAACAAAGCCTAAAATCACTGTTATTAAGCCATGACTGCCACTGGCCTTTGCCTTTTCTTGAAGGTTATTGATTGCCACTGTGGATAACAATTTTTCCTGCTTGGGCTTTCTTTCTCCCCAGGCAGCTGAGTTCCCGGGGAGCCTGTAGTTATCCATGGTGTCCTCGTGCCCAGGGCATGGTGCTCATCAGCTGGGGTGAAGTGTGGGGTGTCCCAGGGGGGACGTGGTGGCTCCTGTGATGGCTGGTTCACCTGGTGCCACTTGCCTCCCCGCGGAGAGCTGAAGCCTGAAACACTGCTTGATGCCTGGGGTTGCAGCAATGCTGCTCTGTGATCCAAGGGAGGCTGTTACCATTGCTCATAAACATCCTGCAGAGATTAGATCTGTTGGTCCTTTTTCCTAGGAAAGCAGCTCAGCTCTCTGCTTTGTTTGAACACTTCAGCACAAGCTGGGCATCGGAGGAGCCCGTAGCATGAGTTACGGCCGGGTACTGCGATAGTGCTCGCTCTGCTCCTCGCAGCACATCTGCAAATACAGAAACAATATTGCGCTCTTGTTCTTCTATTATGCTCATTTTGAACACGTAATTTCCAAACGGCTCTGGGTGTTTGGTTTTTCCATTAACCCAGACAAGGCATCCTTGAGTACCACCGGACACCAAATGAAATGCCTGCCAGTGTAAGCAAATCTAGGAGACATTATGCTCTGCATTTCGCAAGAGAGATGATAAAGATCCTATTTCCATGGCAGGTTGCTGTAATGTTTGTTGCTGCTCGTCCCCTAGCAATGCTGCTGAGGTCACACCGGGGCTGCGGGCCAAATTCAGCCTGGGTGGAAGCGCTGGGCTCTCCTTGGCTTTGCAGAGGGTAAGGCAGTGCCTGCTGCATCCTTGCCTATCCTGCCAGTGCTGGACCAGTGCAGAGACTTTTAAGGAAGCCCAAAAATCAGTGGGGCTGAGATATTTCACACACTGCCAAAAACACCTTCCAGCTATCACAGAGGCTGCCCCGCTGCTGGAGATGCCTTTCTTCCCAGGCTGGTGGGTCCTCCGCATTGCACTGGGGTTACACCAGGACTACCCCAAGGTTACCCCATGGTGAGGCTTGCCCAGCTGGCACAGGGATGGCCCAGCTGTGCATCCCTGCAGGCTCCAGCTGGGGAACCCGAAAGGGGAGCATCGGCTCTGCTCACTCTGAGGGGGACAGCAGCACCCACAGGGATGGTGCACAGACGCTGGTCCCTGGGCAGTGCCCGGCTCCAGGAGCTGCTCTGGCAGCACAGAAAATACCAAAAAAAAAGGGGAAAGGATGTGACTGCATGGGAGCTGCATACAGGGTGTCTGTCCCCGTGGCCTGGGGAGCACTGCAATGGAAACTCATCATATCTGCGGGAAATCAAGGAGAAAACACTACACCAAGCATGCTCAGTAAGTTTTCTGTCAGTTTTTATTTACAGTTGGTCCAAATCCCAGATTCCTTGTTTTGTAAAGCCTGGATCTTGTCTTTCAGCACACCTTGCTCCGGGTACTTGTGCCAGAGAGCGGCAGCTGGAGCAGTAACGCCCTCGCAGGGCAGAGGACAGAACGTAGTTGGGCTTAATGAGCAGCTGGCACATGGCAAGTTTTCCATGCTAAGGAAAATGTTTGATGCATTTTCTTTAAGCATAGAGCCCCGAGGAAATGTTTCCCATTGAAGCTGGCTCCCACAGGCTGCCGGAGGAGGTGGGTGCCCTGTGGGAACGTGCTGCAAGCTTGGGGCTCCCCTCCCGTGACAGGCGAGGAGGCTGTGGCATAGTGGCATTTGCAGGTGAGGCCACCTTGCTGCTTCTAATGAATGCCGTCACTAATTAACTCTGTCCCCAGTTCTCTGCCCAAATTTCTCATATTGGTGGCAGTGGGCTGTCCGCTGCGGAAACCCGAGCCAGAAGCTCCCCAAGGTGATGGAGTGGAGCTGTGGGCCCTGCCAAAACCCAATGGTGAAGGAGCATCTCTGGTCGGTGCTATGACCTGAGCACACATGGCTCGCCTCAGAGGCTCTTCTTCGTGAAAATTTGTCATAATTAGAAATTATTTTTCCTCCCCAGCTCTCAGAGTGACTCCTTTCACTGTTGCTACTTCTGACGTGACAGAAGAGGGCTCAGGTCACACTCACATTTCACACTAAATCGGCCCGTGGTCATGGGCAACAGTGAGCGCAGATAAAGGGCCTGCCCCTCTCCAAAAGCAGCGACCGAGGCCACTGCCCTGCTGTGCGGCTCCTGGGAGATCATCGCTTCAGGCCAGGAGTCCCCAAAGATGGGAGTCCCAGAAGCATCTTGGAAGGGGGTTTATGTCCCTTAAGTTAAAATCCAAGTAATGTTTTAACCAAAACACTGGGAATTGGGGCAGGGTTGTGGTTAGGAAGTGGGGTGTGCATGAGGGATTTGGCTGGAAGTACGCGGGGCAGGTCAGGTTGGAGCTCCCCTGGCTGCCTCGCTTGGCGGCACGCCAAACACCGGCCAGGGCCCCATGGGAAGGAGAAACTCAGCATGGAGCTGGGCACGAGGCTGCAGCGGGGGCCCTGTTAGAGCCGGTGGCGCCGAGCAGCAGCAGCAACAATCCCCCCCAGGCTCCGTTTCCGCCTGCCCTGGATGTGGCATTGCATGTTGGGCTCATTACACCCAGAGAAATGAAACTTTTTCTCCTTAATTTGGCACAATTTGACTCATGGAGCCAGGGTATCTTCCCTGCTGCAGGCTCTCTGGATCTGCCGGACGGGCCCCTGGAGGGCTGGAAACGCTCAGACCTGACTCTGACCTTAATGCACCGAAGATGTGATTATCCTAACGCAGCACGGCTCCTGTTGCGCCATTACGCCCCGTTGCCAATGGGCTTCTTCATACAAAGCGGCTTCCTCTGGGTACAGACACCCATGTCACCCACGGTGGAGAGGGACTGTCAGCTCCAGCTTTTCCCCACATGCAAATGCCATGGTCTGCTCTGCAAATCGGAATTTCCTTGCAGCTCTCCATCCCTCTCAGTTCCTTCTGTTTTCATAGGGATTATAAAGCAAATCTTTGCATCAGAATTATTGAAAGCAAACCTCAGATTCTTCTGTTTGCAAAGCGCTGGGAACGAAGGAGGGATGGCTGCGACCCCAGGCAGCAGCAACAGCCTGGCGGGATCCCACGGGAGCCGAGCCTTCGCAGGGGCCAGCGGGTCAATGCACAGCCGGCTCCCGGGGGTGCACACAAACAAGCTCAGCAAAGTCAGACAAGAAATAGGTGCAGGGTAGGAAAAAAAAGGCAAGTGGATGGAATCACATGGTGGATTTGTCAGCTTGGGAAAGGCAAAAATCAATGCTGAACGTTTTCTCTGAGTTTCTCTGCTGGAGCTCTTCTGGTGCACTTGAACTAGAAGAGGGTGTGCACCCAGGGCAGCGGGGAGCTGCACCGCATGGGGTGGCAGGGGAAGGAAGAGTCATTCCAGATGCAAAATTTGGCAAAGGATGCCATTAACTTACTTTTTTTTTCTCCCCCAAACAACACTCAGAAGGTGAAGAACAAGTCCTTTCACTGACACCTAGCAAGCGCCTGGATGGACAGCCCAGCGCCCGCGCAGTGCTGGTGGGGATGACCGTGACCAGGCGTGCGTGAAATGATCACTGCCATTTCTTCCGTGCATGGCAACGCTTGGCAGGGGCAAGGCCGGTGCCATAGGCAGCAGCATCGTCCCTGCCCTGCACGCTCACAGCCTGCATGGCTGCCTCTGTTAGCCTGGCTGTGTGCTACAGCAGAGGAGACAGGAAAATGTCCCTCCGATCGCGACTGGATTAGTTATACACGTTTGTGTGCATTTGTAGGGAGAGAGGGAGCTTTTGCAGCGGCACATATGTGAGAGAGTGCTGCCATCTTTTGGCTATGCAAATCAGGAGAGGTATAGAGGAGTTATAGAGGGGGTCCTACGGCAACTTGCGTTGGCTGGGAAAATGTTGCTTGTGCACTACTTTCTTTTGTTCTGTGTATTTTTACCATTATTCCCATTACCGTGTATTATTCCTGTTACTGTGTGAAGTGACCCTGGGTGCAAGGGGAGAGCCCTGACTTAAGCTCAGCGCTGGCTGAGGGGACACTGTGGTGGCTCCTAACAGCCCAAGCTGAGCCTCCGAGCAGGCGTACTGTGTTGTGGGACACCAGCATCCCTCTCTTCCAAACAAAATGCTCGCTCAAGCATCTACTTTTAGTGTTTCAACCCAACATAGATAAAGATTTTCTGTAAATTTGAGAATTAATTATTGCATGATGGAAAGTCTCAGGCTTATCTATTTGCTTCAGTGGTGCACCACAATATCTGGAGCCACGTAATTAGCACTTTCCTGGGTTTAAAAATGGAGTTTACAATCAGCAAACAAGTGAGCACTGTATTTTATGTGCAGTGTTTACTCTGTGTGTGTTGCCCAGGATTGAATGGTAAATACTACCACTAAGCACAACAGGTTTCAGAAATGAACTTTAGAAAATACGATATCTGGTCCCTCTCTGGTGAGCACCATCCAGAGCTAAGCATGACTCACTCCATCCATCCGTCCATCCGTCCATCCATCCATCCATCCATCCATCACCACAAAATCCACCAGTGTGATTTCTCTCAAAGAAAATGGGTTCTGCTTTAACAGCTCCAGGGCACCATCAGCTGTAGAGGTTATTCGTCAGTAAAGCAGCCTTTCTTTTTCATTTGTGTGGGTCCAAACAGCTCATCTGTGGTTCTTTGCCTTTGAAAAGGAAAAGAAAATGGAAATTACTGGAAAGATAGAAGTGAGTACTCGTGGCTGTCATGGCTGGACGTAGGAAACGTGACCTGACAGCTCGCTTCCCATGCTAGGCTGGAGCCGAGCTGCCACCCATGCTGCGGTGGCATGTTTTGAACCCCACTGAGGTTGTTTTGTGCTGTGTGATCCCTTCCCCGGCCGGGAAGCACCGGCCATTGGCGCTCAGTTTGGCTCCATCGTGGCCACGGTCCTGCCCGATGGTTTGGCTGCAGCTGTGCGGTGCTGGGCTGAAATACCTCCCCGGAGGCTCAGCCTGATTTAAACATCTCTTTTGGGGTGAATACTTTTGGGAGAACAGCCCTGTGAAAATAGCCCTGAAAAGCTATCATGAGCATTTGCTCTACAGGTCACTCCCATCCTTCCTGTGGCAATAAAGCCAATATTTGAGCTGCCTTGAAAAAAGAAAGAAAAATTGCCTGGGGAGATGAGGGGGTCAAACTGTGGCAGGTATTTTGTTGATGCAGATGTGATCCATTTGAATGTGACATCTCTGGCAGTGACATAAGCTGCTTTCCCAAATACACGGCTGTCAATATATCACTTTTCCAATATAGAAAAATAAATTTCAGTGATGCTGCACTGGAAGGTGAGGGGGTGGGGGAACAGGGACCTGCTCTGAGCTAATAGCCCTTGTTGAGAATATGAATGTTGAACTGGCGCATTTCAGGCTATTTTTCTTGCCTCTGCCCAAATCAACAGCACTGAGTCATCACGGCAGACGGTATCAGCTGCCATGGTGTTCGCAGCGGTTCATAGCGCAGGCTGCCAAAACCCACTGCTTTCCTCTGCTGCTGACAGAGGCAGGACTCTGATCCCGGCCGTCCTCACCACCAAAACAACGATCGCTCAATGGAAATGTGGTTTCAGGAGCCAGAGACCCTACCTTTTATTTTCAGTACCAAAAGAAGTGGTGCTGTGCTCCCGCGCTGGGATGGGAGACTGTGAAAGACTGGGCAGAGTCCATCCCAGCAGGCGCTGGGGAAGAGGAGCCGTGAGACGGGGGGGCCCAACGTTCCTGCCTGGCAAATCCCACAGACGCAGCCCTCCGAGGGTCTGAGTGTCGTGGTACCGTTGTGATAGTGATAAGGGAACTCTGCAAGAGGTAGACAAGCAAAGGCCTGGTTTTAGCCACCTTCTCCCCCACTTTGGCCATCCCTATGCCCCCTCGCCTGCTGCCAGAGCATCCCTGCTGATGCAAGCCCAGTGTTTCCCCTACCCTACCCCTTCTCAGCAAGGAATAAAGCGAAGGGGAGCCAGGACCAGCTGGGCAATGCCGCAGCACCCTTTTGGTCCGTGCAGCTGATTGCCTGTCTCATGGTGACCAGGATGTTGGGTGGGGAAAGGGGAGTTTGGCACCTTGGTGTCCTGGCCCAGTATGAATTCAAGATACCTCCAGGACATGTCCCCAAACCCGTGACTGGGGCTCCCCACACGCACCCACTTGCACAGAGCTGGTGCAAGGTTGGTGGAGTTCAACTCCTTCCCCGTGTGGAAAGGCAGGGTGGGGATCAGTGTCTGGAGCTCCCCACAGCCCTGCGTGTAGGAGGCACTGCTCAGCACCTCCCCTGCCAAAACCACCACTGACCACCCCAAAACCTCCTGGCTGGTGGCTCCAGGATGGCCAGCGTGGTGCTCGGCAGGGCGGAATGGGCATCCTGGGGCAGTGCCAGGGCTGCACGGGCCATGCAAGCCCTCTCCTCCAGGACCACACGTGCACACTGCCAGGGACTGGGGAATACCTGGATTTCTCTAGGAAAGCTGCAGGATGTGGATGTCACTGAGCAGCTTTTGCTGAGCAGCCAGAGATGATTGAGAAGGAAAGCCTCAGTACTTGTAGTCGTTTTCCAGGACTGACTAGCACGGCTTAGCAAAAGGTCATTCTGTGGCTGGAGCTGACCGACAGTCCTTGTGGGTGCGGGCACATACCCACAGCACCAGCAAAAATAGCAAATGATGAAACACGCTGGCAGGACCTGGCAGTATTTAGTTCAGTTTGCTCCAGAGGGAAGTATTTCAGTAGCTTTTCAAGGTCAATAGAGATGCCCTTTTGCCTCGGAAGTCCTTGTTGCTGCAGCTCCTCTCTGCCTCTTGCTTGGGAATGGAAATGCGGTCGAATTTAAAGGAGCGGAACTGAAAGCTGCTGCTTCGGCACAGCCTGGGCTTTGCCCTGTGAAAGCCCCAGCTGCTCCGCTCAGGCTCTGGGGAGAAGACAACCTTCTCTGCTGCCCAGGCAGCTCCCTGAGCAGAAAGCAATGGGATGGGAAAGCGTGAGCCTGCATAATCATCGTTACTAATGCCGTCAGCCCGGCCAGTCTCCGAAGGCATTCTCCCCCACAGGTATTAATCAACCAGCCAGGCAGATTAGATTAACCGGATTTCTGCATCCAAAGCTGATGCTGATATCCACTGATCGGAAATCACTCCAGAGCACAGGCAGTTAAACAGGAAGGTGTTTCCTATTCCCGCACAAGCTTTTCTCAAGGAGATAAGGATTCATAATAAGAGGAGGCAGAGGAGACAAGGAGCAAGGCTGAATTAGCAAGGAGTTTGGTATGCTTTTGGTCTGATGGTTACTACAGCCTCAGGAATTTGCTAATTAGCTGTGTGGGACAACTAATTATCTTGTCAGCCAGTAAGTCAAATAGTAACTCAGTTTAAGCCCCCTTTTTTTTTTTTTTGCTATTTGGAAGCATATTTGGCACTTTGGCATCTCTGTGCGCTGTTGTGGTGCTACACAGGCTGCAGCTCATTAATCCCCCCGGCTCTGCAGGAAGGTGTGCTCCCACCCACCCACCCACCCGGGTGCTGGGGTGACGCTGCACACAGCCTCACTCACCACTGCAGCAAAGAAAAGTGGGACAAAATGTTGGGGTTTTTTGTTTGGGTTTTTTTTTGCATCCCACAGGACCCTGAATTACATCTCAAGGATGGGACCAAAAGACAAGCCCAGAGTGAATGGGAGCTTTCAGCCTGCTACAGGAGGGCAGTGGTCCACGAGGGCCAGACCTAGTGGAAAATAATGTTTTTAATAAGAGACATGGGGCTGAGCCAGCAGTACAGAAACTTTTGCATTAAGCAGGTGCCCCAGTTACCCCAGGCCCTAATTTCCCCATGCTTCCCATGTGAGTAACCGAAGCCATGTGCACTGGAAGGGGCAGAAATTGATAGCTGGAAAAGGCATTTTTTTCCCACCTAGTTGGTAAACATTTTAGGCTGTGGGCTTAGCCCTGCTCTGAGTAATACCAGAGTAAATCTGAAGTTCATTTAATTTATTAGAGATACCCCAGGTGTAGTGAAATGCAGAATTCGTCCCTGCATCTGACAAGGGATCCACATCCTGGGCAGGAGAAGGAAATCCAGGATCAATGCTGCGTTTTCCCCCATCAGTGTACGAGTTATCTCCCCCACCTCCACTGAGCCAAGGGAGAGGGGGACCAGGGTATGACTTCCATTATTCATGAGCTGAGTCCTAATGAGGCTAATCACCAGCTAATTAAAGTCCTCCTATTAGATATCCTGCGCTGCTTTGCCCTAATATACAGCATGGGGAGTTCTTAGCTGAAGAAGCTGAAACAATTTCTTTGGAATACATTCCAAAATTAATTTAATATACGATGTCTGCTGGGACTGGGTGAGTCAGAGCGCTGTGATGGGACTGTGAATGTGCTGCAATTTATTTGTACTGAAGTTTAAATAAGATTGATGGAGCCATAAAAACATTATTGAAAAGACTTCATGGTGGAGCCTAGGGGGGAAATAAAGCACAGCAACAGGTTCTTGGTTTTGTAGCATCTTCCCACCTCACTGTAAGGGAGCAATGGTGGTAGGTCTTCTTCATCAGGTGCGTTTGGGTCTGCAAAGAACTGTGGATGGCTGCAGGCTGGGGTGGATGCCTGGGACTTGCAAAAGTGGGATAACTCAGTGGGGATGCAGAGGTCCCAGCTGACTTGAGCTGCAGCTCACGAACACCTGAGATCCTCAGACTTGTCCTTTTTAACTGCAAATTCATTCAGTTGCGTCCTAACACCTTTTATTAGCAAACACACCAAGCACCAGTCCCAGGAGTATTCCCTTCCCTTTCTGAGGACCTGACATGCACCAGTGGTTGAAAGGTAAAAATGTTCTGGTCCAAAGGGCGTAGGCAAAAGGCTGGATTTGGCCAACTCACTGCTCCCTTGAGCCATTTTTTTAAAACATCCCATGAGTGGAGAGCTCAAATCTCTTCCTGTATTCCTTGAAACAGTGATAGGAGCATAGACCAGAAGAAGCCTTTTGGCTGCCTGGGGTGAGTCAGGGCCATGGCAGGGAAAGATGGTTTGGAACAGAAACCAGAAAATCCAGAACTGCTGAAGGTTTTGCTACGAGCTACTGGTGCTCAGACAGTTCAGAGATGGCTTGGGATGCCGTAATACCTCTTGGAACAGAGCATTCATGCTCCTACAGGAGAAACCAAACTCTGTGGCTGGCTGCGGTGCCTGGGAGAGTCTTTGCAGCAGCAGGTGACTGCAGTTAGGAAGGGAGATGTCTTGAGGGTCCAGGCACCTCTTGCTGAACTTAAGGCTGTCCCTCCACATCCCTTTTTCTCCAGAGCAGCTGAAGCTGGTTCTCCCCCTCCTCACCTCACTCCTTCTCAGCGATGCCAGTGCCTCTGCCTGTGGGGCTGTGCAACGAACCCCACCAGCAAACCCCCCCAGGCTGGAAACTGGAGACTGCCCATCTGCCACAAATGCTTTTGGAAGCAGAGCAAAAGAAATTGGATGGATGGTATAATAAAACTACAAAGGATTATTGGCTTTGGTTTGGTTTTCAAAGATTAAGAAGCTCTTTCAAGTGTCTTGGGCTTCATTTATCACCTAGATGTAGACCAGCACAGGGAAGTACATTTATGGTGCAAGATATCTTTAAAGGTCTTTCTTTATACTTCACAGCTGTGAGGTATCAAACCCTCAGCTTTTTAATGATAATTCAGTCAAAGTGAGCCATAAGGAGGAGCAGCAAGTATACGTGTTCTGTGGCAGTCTGCAACCACAGGCTGGGCATCTGTGGGCCCTGGGCAGCTCCACTTTCCCAGTGCTCGCCACACTGTCACATTGCTGGCATGCTCCACTAGCAGGGATGGCCTGGGAAGGGTAACGAAAAGCCTGCTGTAAAATGTTGACAGTCACCCTATTTTGGCTGAACCCTCTCCATTTGGGTTTGTAGAAAGGTTTAGTGGCAGCTGCTGCCTTGAGGTTTTCAACGCCGCACATGTGCAGCTGATACGCACAACATTTCTCACTTGGAAACCTCTTTCCAAATGCACTGAGACCTCAGCTTCAGGGCAAGCGCAAGAAAGACCCAGGACACACCAGGATTTCCAGCTGGGGTATTCTATCATTGCTGGATAAAAAGCGCCAAAGCAGGATCCTTCTGAGTAATCAGAGTCTCTGTTTCCAGCTGGGCGTGTGAGTCATCAATATGTTGACACATACTCATTTTAGTAAAATCTGGTATTTGTTTCACTAGTAGTGTTGATGTACAAAAGGCATTGAAATTAAGTGCTGGGTGTTAAAGATCAATTAGCTTTTACTCCCACTGAAAACGACATTGGTATTTGGAAGACATATATGCACCCACATCCCCGCTTACGCTCGCCGGGAAATTTATGGCCCTCTCCCCAGCTGCAGAGAGGCCATTTCCTCTGCAGTGAACTTGAAACTTTGGTTGCTAGCTCTGCTCTTTTTCCATCTGAGTATCTTTTTGTGTGCGGGAAGGAAAGTCCTGGAAAGAGCAAGCGGGTTGGTGCTGGCCGGGAGCCACCTGCTGCTCTTCAGACCTCGCTCCCTTCTCCCAAGGCTTATTTTGGGTAACCAAAGGAGCCGGTTCACATCATGTGTGTGGGCTGCAGGTGGAAACACATCACACGCCATGACAGCTGCACCCCCGGGGTCAGTAACTGCAGCTTAAGGGGAGGAGGGCAGGGAGAAGGGGACGTGCTGTGAGATCTGGTGCAGAGGTTTGCAAGGCTGGTACCAAGGACTTTATGCTGCTCTACCAGAAGAAGAGATGAGGCAGGAGTAAACCACGGTAAAGGTGCTGGGTTAAGCTTGTCCTGGTCCTTGCAGTTGTCCTTTTGCACGTGGCATGGGGCCCTGCTGATCGCTGGGGTGCTCCTCTGCCTCTGTAGGTTTGAACAGGGAAGGGTTTAATGCTGTTCTCCTGTTAAGCAGCTTTGCTTATCAGTTCCTATGATCTTGGGCCACTGTTTTAAAAGAAAGTGGTATTTTGAGGAGTAAAGTGGATTCCCTCAGATGCAGTCATCCTTAAATGTGGGGTGGCACCTGCCCGGACTTTCCTGTTCCTGCGGTTGGTGTTGCAAGGAGGTGGAGGAGGCTGTTGCCCAACGCCTGTGACTAACGCACCCCTCCCTGCCCACAGCTCTTGCAGGCAGCGGGCACCCTCATCGCACCCCGGCCCTGCTGGGATCTGGGGTGGCTGGCACGGGGCTCTGCATGAGCAGACCTGGGCCAAAATAACCCTGGGAAGAAGGGGCTCGGGGGATATTTTCAGCCAGATAATTTCCCTGATGTGGTTAAGAGGGGTGGAGAGAGGCTGCTGCTCATGGAGGAAGGGGGAGCTGAAGAAATTTCTTGCCGCCAAAAGAAATGCCTGAGAGGGGGTCGCAGGTGGCAGCTGTGCTGGCTTCAGCCATCATTCAAGAATTATAAAATGAAAGAAACCAGCACAGAAGGGAGGTGATTCTTGCACTGTATCAGTTCCCTGGTGTGGTTTTTGCACTGTCCTCCCAAGAAAAAAGGTGTAGTGGCCCAATTTGGGCAGGACTGAGCCAGTGGGGACAGGCTCTGCCTGGGCCAGCTCTGCCCTTGAGAGGAGGAGGATGTGTCGGGGGCCAAAAAGGTAAAACACAAGGCTCCCTCCTGCCACTTCTCTCTCTTCTGGACCCAGAAATTCAAACACTGCTGCATAAAGGATATGTGCACATTCTCCTGTGTTCTGGCTTATTTTCTCTTCGGTCCCTGTGTGAAGATAGATGCAAACTGGGTTCAGTACAGACTAGCTACAAAAGTGATTTCAACTGCCCAGAGCAACAGACTGGAAAGACAGAGGGACAAGAGGGATGTGCATGCTCTATGTCTCCTTTATACTGAAATTGTAGAAGTTATTTGTCATTTCCAATCAGG
Organism: Balaeniceps rex; assembly: GCA_013401315.1. Lineage (NCBI taxonomy): Eukaryota > Metazoa > Chordata > Aves > Pelecaniformes > Balaenicipitidae > Balaeniceps > Balaeniceps rex. The sequence goes on along the minus strand of VYZW01059573.1, from coordinate 36,747 downwards.
TGCGTGATTTTTTTCAGTTTAATCAAATTGTTCCTTTTAACTCTAGATTTGCTCGGGGCTCCTTTCTGTTCCTTCCCACATCAGGTGAGGCTCCAGCACGGGCAGGGCAGGGGAAGGCCATCTCGATGCCCTGCAGCCTCCCCAAAGGGCTGCTGGCCAGGGATGGTGCTGGGGTCTGTGCCCAGCTTTGGGTGCAGGCTGGGGCTGGAGGCACAGAAGCAGCGTGTCGGGGACCCCCAGCAGTGCTGGTCCTTGGGGAGATCCGGAGGAACTTGCCCGGTCATTGAGGGCATCTGTAGTGATGGCGGGGGGGCAGCAGTAAGAAACTTGACGTCACTGCTACGGCTGCTCGCTCCGTCTTGCCTGCCGTGGACTATTTTTAGCATTATCTCAAAAGTGCCTCCACGCTGGGGTTTAGTTGCTTAGCAGCCACCTCGCGGCTGGCGTGATTAGGATGGGAGCAGGCAGTTATTAATGCACACGTGCGGAGATTACCTTGTGGTTTCCACCCGGTCGCTGCCCAAAAACCTAGCAGCTCTCAGGTGTGCAGGGCTGGGGACAGGGTTTTTCTGCCCTGGGGGCTGATCTCCCCTGCGTGCAGCGGTGACAACCCCGACCGGCCTCGGGGGGCTGCCTGCATCCCCAGTCCTGGGCTCACCCCTCTGGGTTTGCTCTGTTTGGGAACAGGCATCAAAAAAGGGGCTCAGGCTCAAAATATGCCTCTATGGAAGTCCCCAACCTGCAGCCAAGAAAACACGGTGCACAAAAGCTTGGCAGGATGCTTCATTTATTCTTTGGTGAGCCATTTTACTTTCAGATGATCTGTTTTCTCTGACATGTATAGAATTGCACGTTTCTAAAACTGCCTACCAGGATTGCTGGAGTCAGAGTGGAATTATGTTTGTCGCAAAGTCAGTGATACCCTCAGCCATAACAGGGCTCTCGGAAGAAAAAGGGAGTTATTTTCTCAAATTGAAAAGTTTGGTACTTAAATTATGTCTGCTCAAATTGATTAAATCAGACTGCTGAGCCACAGATAACTCTATAAATAAGTTAAGCTGAAGAAAAAATTATTTTAAGTCTCCATGCCCTGACAGGCTCCTTTTAAAACTGGAAAATCCTGAAATGAGTTACTGTAGGTACAAATACAATACACAAAAAAGGCTTTTAGGGACTGGTTTCCAAAATGGCAGCAGCCCAAGCTGATGCACAATTGTAAGCGTGTCCCAGCTGCTGGCAAAGTGATGTCTGCACATGGAGACCACTGCAGCCTTCCAACAGTCAGAGTATTGCAGCTCCTCCGAGGAGTTACTACAAGAGGTTATTTAGACAGCAAAGTTGTTGTCAGCCTCTGTTCAGGGATGGTCTTGCTCAGTGGTGGTGTTGGACAGTGACTCCTCGGGATGGCCCCTGTGCACAGGGACAGCCAGCAAGGCTCAGTCAAGTGCCTGCCCCAAGGAGCCTGCATAAAGGGACAGACAGGTCTTGGAGATTAGGTGGCAAAGACAGGGGTTTTCGTGGATGAGCAGAAAGAGGCATCCATCACCTTAATGTCATCCTTAACTGTGGCCTGGCCCTCAGAGCTCTCTTTTTTTGAGCTGTTGTAGAATAAAAACTTCCTTAGCAGGGTCCCAGCTGGGGACAGCAGCCCCTCATTAGCACCTTTAATACTTTCAAATTACAGGACTGTGCAAATAATATTCCTCAAGAGTGATCAAAAGCTTGCACGTGGACATGGAACAAAACTGGAGATTGCACAAAATGGAAAATTGTGCGTAATCTAATAAACCTGAAAAATCAGGCTGAGGCTGTGTGTGCCTCCTGGGGCACATCCTAGTCCTGTCTGCCCAAGACCCTCAAGGACGTGCTGTAGCTCCTGTTCCTGCGCTTGCATCTCCTCATGGCGTATGACTGGATGTCCTGGTTTCAGCTGAGTTAGAGTTACTTTTCTTCCTAGTAGCTAGCATAGTGCTGTGTTTTGGATTTAGCATGAGAAGAATGCTGATAACACACTGATGTTTTAGTTGTTGCTAAGTAATGCTTAGACTAGTCAAGGACTTTCTTTTTCAGCTTCCCATGCTCTGCCAAGTGCACAAGAAGTTGGGAGGGGGCACGGCCCAAGATAGTTGATCCAAATCGACCAAAGGGCTATTCCATACCATATGACGTCATGCTCAGTATATAAACCGAGGGGAGTTAGCCGGGGGGCAGCGATCGCTGCTCGGGGACTGGCTGGGTGTCGGTCGGCGGGTGGTGAGCGGTTGCATCACTTGTTTTCTTTTCCCTGGGTTTTGTTTGTCTCTCTCGTTCTCCTTTTCATTACAATTATTATTATTATTATTATTATCATTATTATTATTACTATTATTATTATTTTATTTCAATTATTAAACTGTTCTTATCTCAACCCGTGGGTTTTCTTACTCTTGCCCTTCCGATTCTCTCCCCCATCCCACCGGGGAGGGGGAGGGTGAGCGAGCGGCTGCGTGGTGCTTAGTTGCCGAGTGGGGCTAAACCACGACACTGGATGTGTCTGGGAGTGCATCCAAGCTGGAGAACGGTGATGCAGAGCCACAGGTCTCTGAGCACAGGCAAAGGTGGTGTTGGGAAGGTGAAGGCAGTGAGGGTGTGTGGGGAGGGCTGCCTGGGGTGGGAAGGTGCTAGATCTGGGTAGCTGAGGGACGGAATGGAGGCCTGGGATCTCCTTGATAACCCACTGCCGGGTTATCAGGGAAGGACATGTCATTGCAAGGACAGATGCTATTTCAGGAGCGATGCTGTCTGTGAGACAGAAGGTCTCCGTCAGGCACCAGGGCCTGAATGCCGCTGGCAGGAGGGGGCTTCTGCCATGTGTCAGAAGCTGCCAGGGGAGTCCCGCAGCATCCAAACCAGGGCCAGGGATCAGATTCCTAATCAAGGGAAGTGATCTCTGAACATCACCCCCTGTTTAATCCAGGGTAGGTTATACTGCTTTGTGTTTTATGCCCAGGATCTCGTCTGGAGCATCTCCATGTCCCTCCTACGCTGTGGGTAGGGATAAGAGGTGGGAGCACTGGCTCCCAGCATGAAAGCCCTGAGTGCATACCCGGAGTCTTATTGATTTAGCATAAAAGGCAGAAATCAGTTATGAATTCAGCCTTCTTTGCCAGCTTGGTCCACAGATCATGAGTTTTTAGAAAGCCTTCCTACATCCTTCATGTAACTGAGAGTTACAGGCTACCACTCTTGCCAGCCAAGAATTAAGTAGGGTATGGGAATGGGGCAGTCGTGCATTTCCTGCAGGTGATGGTGACACCAAAAGCCGTTCCGGTGGTCCATGTTACTACCCAGCTAGCTGGCAAGCTGGAACAGAGCTCAAACAGTTTGAGGAAAAGTAAAATACAGTACTGCACAGCAGAGGAGGCATTTTGGTCTGGTTACCATTGGCACCCTAGAGTAATCTTTAATCACTTAAAAGACTAAGTAGCAACTCCCGAGCTACTGGAAGCTCAGCATTTCAGGAAAATCATTCTCTTAAAGCATGCTTGAGTGATGGAGCTGTTTCCTTTCCCTTTGTCCTCTTTAACTGATGTACAGTACAGGATGCAGAGCCAGTTACTAAGATGTTTTTCCTGACCAGCCCCTGGAGAGGTGGATCTGCCAGAAGACAGCAGCAGTGGCCTGGGAGTCCTGGCCAAAGCAGCAAAAACAGGTGCGTGTTTCTGCCATGGTCCCAAAAAGGCGATGGAGAGTCAGGTACTGCTGTGTCGGTGCTCCTGCTCCTCTGCAGCTACAGCTGGCTCATTTTCACTGTCTGGCACATGTCCTGGCTGAATCAACCCAGTGTGCGCCCAACCGTCTGCACAGGCATGCCCCGAGGTGATGCTGGAAAGGTTATTCCTTGGCTTTTTGCTCCTATTAGTCAGGTTAGCGCTTGTGCCCATATTGATTATTTTCAGACATTACGCAATGTTAAAGCGTGAAGTTAAAGCCCCTCCGCCCTTGTGAGGCAGCGTGAGAGCAGATTTGCATGCTTTTCTTCAAAACAGTTAAAACTGTAAACCCATGCATTTGCAAAAACAACCCCTTGCTGGGCCTTTCCACGTTTTTAATGGAACACTTTCTGCATTCAAATTCCAGTTGCCTCTCGCTCCGTACAACAGCGCCTTTGCTCTGCCACCTGCTGCCAGCTGCGGCGAACATTGGCTTCACTGCAGCCAGGTCTAGGCCTTGGTTTTTTTTCTTTATTGTAAAATAAATTTGAAATAAGAAATAATATTTAGGTGCTTTAGGGCAGAGCTTTATCCTACCACTTGTTTGCTTCGTGCTCTTTACTTTGGCAAGCGTGTCAAGAGTGGGAAAGGAAATGAGTGTTAACATTTGTCACACATTTGGTAATATTGCATATAGAAAGGTAAATGCCAAATGTACATATACCATTTTATAAATAAATGCTCCTGGCAAGGAAAGGCGTTTTCTACCCAATTATGTGGCCTTTTGATGTAAATGTTATGAATGTGTGGTAATATTTGGCCATCTGCTGATGATAGTAAGAATTGCACAGGCATGGCAGAAAGGAGCCCCTTCATGCTGGCTTTCTGCGGGAGCCGCAGCCAACTGTGCCACTGCGGGCGGAAGGAGGGATCACGGGGACCCCAGCACCCCGCAGAGGTACTGGGATCTGCCCCACATGGCGGGATGGGGGTGACGGCCTCATCTGGACTTCCTGACATCAAAAGAAACCTAAATCCAGGTTTGGGATCACCACCTCGGTCTGTAGTAGTGTATGTGGGCGGCAACTAGCAGATGACCCTGCTGGCCTGTGGCAACCTTTCCCCAGGCTGTTGACCACTTGTTGCTTTCAATGGCTGGAGGTGTTTCTAGAATTGCATTTGCCTAATGTCTGTAACCTATAGGGTCATGGACCGCATGTGGGAACAAAACCAGGGCACGGTATCTGGGTGAGAGAGGAAAAGGAGAGGTGCAAGAAGAAAGAAGGGGAGATGAGAAAAACACAAAGTGGAAAAGGTCTAAATAAAAAGAAGGTGGCAAAGTCTTGGTTTGTGTGGTTGAGGCTGTGTGAAGGAGGAGATGGAGGTTGAGAGAGTAAGGAAAAGCTGATGAGGGAAGACAAGAAAAGGAGAAAGGCGAGGAGCGGTGGAAGTGATGAGCCCTTCTCAGAAGAGAGAAGTTAGGATCTGCTGTCCAGGTCATGATATATAGAAATTCATCCCTTGAAAGTCTCCTGTGCTCCCCCTCTGTCTGCACAGGCTGTGGGGCAGGGGGAAAGAGGGGAGGGTGCAGGACTTTTCCACTTCTGTCCAAGCTCTGCCAGCACCAGTATTTGTATTTCCCACCTCCTCGGCTTGGTGTGGCTGATGGGCAGTGGGATGCACTGTCCCTGTGTGGGCGGAGTGGGGTCTTTCAGTGCCCTTCCAGCCTGTTGGCTTTCCCCATGGATTGGGGAAAATGGTGGGTTCAGGTCTTGCACTCACGAGCTGGAGTCACTCCGGACGGGGGAGTTGGGGCAAATGCTGTGTGCTGGGGTGACGGCGGGGACATGAGACTGTGGCAGCAGAGGTACGGTCTAACTTTGCCTCGACTCCATTTCAGAACTGAAAGAAGTTAAAGGTTTCATTGCTGGTTCTGTTTTCCTTTTCCTCTCTGAGACTGGCCACCCCGTTCCGTGTGCCAGCACAGACCGGCACTGCAGAGACCCCAGCCAGGGTGGACATAGGGACATGGGTGCCCCGACTATGTCACCTAGGAGACACCTGGTGCTAAACCAGGTGCTAAACACAGTCCTTTCCTGCTCTTCCCTCATGACATGCACGTATTGCAGGATATTGTTACTGTGCCTTACAAAAAAAGGTTGCGTAAGGGGATGTGATTTTACAGTCTGCCCAGCAGAAGGCAGTCAGGTGAGCTCCAACAACATTTGATTGTCTTATTCTCCTCCCATCAGAGGGAGCTTTCAGAAGTTCTTATCCCTGCCACCCCACAAAAGGTACCAAGGAGGTGTTTTAGGAGGTGAAAAAGGAGGACTTGGCTTTTAAACCCACAGAAACATAGCGAGTCAGGAAAGGTTTCTAGAAGAGACATCAAATAATAGCACAGCCATTTTCTTTTGATCTTTCCTAAACATATTTGTTACATCTCTTTCTGCTGAATTAATCCTGAATTTTCTCAGCATGCCCAGAGTTGTGCCCTGCGAGCCCACCCCCAACAGAGACGGGGGCATCTGGCATTGTTCTAACACCAGTCCCACCTGTATCCACCAAACCCTGAGTCTCAGCTGTGGGTTGTGAGCTGGGAACAGAGGATCGTGTCCTACAGCAAGAGCTAGAATCGGGTCAGGGAAGGTGACAAATACATGGCAGGAATGCTGAATCAGTGGAGTTCAACAGGAGTATGAAGGCTGGCCAGCACTGAGAGCCTCCAGCATGAGGAGCAGTCCTTGGGGCATGCATCGCTGCTGGTACGGCTTTCTTGGTGGAGAAGGAGAAATTCTCATCATCTGTCAAAAGACATCACCTGAAATCCCCCAATCCCTGGTTCAACCCCGGGGTCATTCCACTGCTACAATGAATTTGTGCCAGGTAGGGACTCTGTTGATTGCATCTGTAAAAAAAATATGGTTTTTTTTTTTACTTTCAGTTATCATCAGTTTGCAAACTGCTTCTATATTTGACAGGCAGTGTATTGACTCGCTGCTGCTCATTCGCTTTCCAACTCAGTTTTTCATTTCACATTTCTCAGTGTCTTACCAGAAGCTATTCAAGTTTGTGCTCTTTCTGTGGCAGGGCACATCCTCAAACTGCACATTTTGGACTAGAGATGTCTGCTCCAAGGCTTACAGCTTGGCTTTTTATAAAGACCTGAACAATTTGCAAAATTTGGATCCAGCTGCTGTTTCAAATGAAAACAGCCAATACTGTATCAGGGAGCTCAAGTACAGCATTGTAGCTGTTTTGCTGCAGCACTACGTTTTTGTTTCAGCTTAGAGTAAAAAATAAACCTTACATATATTGAAGGAATTGGTGGAGATGTCATACAGAAGAGTGAAGTACTCGTGTTAGAGGTATGGGGACAAATTCCCTGTTAGGGGGCCCTATAGGGGAGACCCTGACTTCCAGGGGTGAGATGTTCTTTTGGCCAAAAATCGTGTGCAAATCCTTCACCCTGCTAAGTGAAAAGCTTTGCGCGGTCTCTCTTTCTTACCACAGTCCTTAATCGTAAGTGAAAATCTTTCCACACGTGGCTGATACCTGTCTGTGGCCTAACAGTGTTCATAGCAATTGTATTCCAATTTCCTCTCTTATTTGATAGTTTAATAATATCCCGAGTAGCATTTAATGCTACTGCTATATTTGCCACATCTGGTACGGAATGAATATCAATTCCTTGCAAAGCTGGAGGTTGGGATATTAATGAAAACTTTATTTTATGCTGAGTTCATTGTTGATTTGTTTAGTGTTACCCTTTCAGATCTTCTGTCTCGATTAAAGAAAAAACAACTCTGAAAAAGAAAGGGAGGAGAAAAGGCAGTTTTTGTGGGCTCACATTAGCGTTCCTGGCCTACAGCCTCTTGGTCCTGCTTGCCTGAGCTCAACTGAAGCCAAGCTGATGTACAACCCCTGGTGCTGTATCAGGCTGGGCCATATTGATATTTACATATAAATTCCCCTAACTTCAAGGAGAATATTTGACCTCTGAAGGGCCTGAGCAACCCCCATAGCCTGGAATGGGAAAGGTGTCCTCTGTGCATTTGCCATGGGGAACCGCTGAGCTGTATTTCAGGCTATTGCCTGCTCCAGAGGCAGCTGCGTTGTAGCAACAGCAAAAGAAACCCCAGGTTGGAAAGCTGTGAGGTTAAACCAAAGCAGACATGGAGTAATTTCTTGCCACAAGACAAATGGTATTACTCACGCAACGTGAACAAGATCTATCCCAGGGCTTATGAAGACTGTCAGCTTTGCACGCGTGGATAAAAGGCATTAAGGAAATCTCCCTTATTTTTTCGATGTGTTGTCTTTTCTGGGACTCGCCCCTTTGCCGGGTTTGTGCTCTCATGCTGAATGCATTTTGAAGCTCTCTTCAAGGGCTGTGTATTTAATTGGCTTCACAGGCAGGCACCTTAAGCGACACAGTCTGTCTTGTTGGCAGTCTGTGAAATATTTTGCTATTGTTCTTTTTCATTTGGCACACAAGTGTCTGCACACAGTGTCTAGAATAGCCAGGTCCAAGTCACTGATGACATCACGGTCTCTGGAAGAAAAACTTCCTCGGGGAGCAGGGGCAGTACGTGCAGCTTTGGGCTAATGACAAAACAAATCCACTTTTTGTGTAGAAAATGACAAATATGCTCAGAAAGATAAAAGGGGATAATAACGTTCACTACTAGCAGAGGACATGTTGGATGAGCCCTAAGTCAATGTGGCTGTACTTTACAGTGTACCAGTGATTACATCCACAGGATGAGCCCCAGCTCTCAGTGAATTCGTCCTCGTGCCTTGGTGGCCCTCTCCCTCTTACAGGGGCAAACCGTGGTCCAGAATGACCTGCCAGGATTCAGCGGCAGCTGACCTGAAGGAAGGTAGGGCTCTTCAGCAAGCCTCCTGTCCTGGGACCCCATCACTTCCAGGCTAGAGCCTGCTGGGCCCCAGGTTCTGGCTGTGGTTTCCCGTTTTCTTCTTTTTCTTTATTTTTTTTTATGCTGACTGCTGGTAGCAAACAGTAAAAGCCCTCTTTGCTGACAGTGCTGCAGGAAGATTCACGGATTCCTCCTGGTTTCCAGGAAATATTGAAAACTCCAAGGCAGGGAAGAGTCAGCTGTGAGGGAGGGAGGAGGAACACGGCAGGAGCTATTCAACTCTCCTGGGAGATTTGCATCCTTCAGATAATAACTGAAGTAGGGTATAACAATGGAATTAATTTTAAATCGCCTAAACAATCAGAGAGCAATTACTTCCTTTAATTACAAGCAAGATGGGGGAAACAATATGATTTAATTTCAATAAAATCTCAACCAACTCAGCTATGATTTTTATTAAATACCAAAGTGACAGAACTTCCTGCTTTGCGATATTCTACGTGCCTGGAAATACTGCGCTTTATCTTCATCATTGACACGATAAACCATGGTATGGACTTTGCTTAATACTCAGCACCTGACTGAAAAGTAAACCAGGGCCCTACACTTTGTTTTTAAATTATAATCCTAAGCCTGTACAGCAGTATCTTCTCTCAGTGCCAAAGTTCACTGGCAGAACCCGGCACTAAGTTGAATGATGCCCTGTTTGTTTTGGTATTACTTATTAATTATATCCCCAAATATCATAGTTCCTTTACAGAGCACACAGCTAACTCGACCTCTCCCTGGAGGGGCTGAGGGCTCAGCGAGGGGGGTGTGAGGGGGGCCTTAGGGTACTCCCAGGCTGGAAAAACTTACTGAAATCTGGGTAAACAGAAAGGGCAATGAGAGCAAAAGCAACAGCTGGATTAGTTGGCTGCTGGAGCACTCCAGACAAGCTGGTGAGTGGCACAGCTGTAGAACAGTGTTGGCTTGCTTTTTCCTGCTTTTTGCCTTTGTAGTTGCAGTTTATTTTTTTGCTAGTATTTTTAGCGTTATTCCAGTTTGGTAGCATTTAACCTTGCTGCTATAATAACTGCTGCAGAAATTGTCATGAGGGAATTTATTCTGACTTTGTGAATACGTTTTGTACAGCATGAAATAAAGAAGGCCTGAGGCAAGCTATCGAACAACAAGGAAAAGACAAGATATTGACTCACCAATTCAGTGAGCATCATCTGCCTCGTGTGCTGAACAAGGCAGGGGTCCTGTAAGAAAAATCTCCCTTGATCATGTTATTAAGGAATATCTCATAAGGCAAAGAAACAGGAGGACTGGAGACAGCTGCATGGCCTATAGTAAGCCTGATATTTTTTGAATACTTGATTTCGCAGCATGTGAATATATAAAACTCATGCATAATTCATATAGGTAGGCAAAGGAACTGATACACCCAGACATATATTTCCAATTCATGTAAATCAGCGGTAGTTTCATTCCTAGTGTTAGTGGTTCCATTTATTCTTGTCTTGGTGCTTGTTGCTTTTATTTAGAGTAGCCCCTTCTGACGTCCTGAGTCACTTCAGAAGAGGAGGAGATGAGGATCCAGCTTTAGCTTCTCCAGGCAGCGCGCTCAGTCCATGCCTCGATTGTTGTCAAGGAGACATATCTCTGGCATATATCTTCTCTGTGGTTTATCTTCTTAGTATGCTTTTCCATTGCTATGGAGACTATCAGAAACTCATTTAGCAACTCCCAGTGCCCCACGAGGAATGTGTATTTCATAACTCAGTGCTCAGAACGAGGAGTGCTCTTTAATTTTTGGCCTCTCACCTGCACTGCTCGGCCTGGCTATGCCAGGGACTGTTTGTGCTGAGACTTTCTGAACTGACACGGCGCAGCTCTAAGGGCAGGGCTATAAAAATATGTCTTCAATGGCGACAGTTTTGAAGCTGAGGCAAACCTTGCATGTGGGAGGCAGCCAAAGGCTTGCCCTGGCTACTTGGCATGGCTCTCCAAGTCCAAAACCCTCTTATTCTCCAGGTCTTCAGCTTGTGCTCTGCTGAGTTCTCCTGCCATTGCTATCTCAGGTGAAGAGACAATTTCAGATCAAGGAGTAAGTGTTTGCATGCTGTAGGTGAACAGTAGCTCTGGAGACCTTAAGGATTTCCTAATAATTTATTTTGAGGAGACATAATTACAGCAAAGACTATTAAGAGACAAGTCTCCAAATAGCAAGAGGGACTGAACTTGCTGGGATAAGAGCAGAAGCAGCTCATAAACTTGAGGATCAGGGCAGAGAACACAGGTATGGTGGTCTTTCATGGATACTACATGAAGCAAAACAGATGAAACCAAGGAAAATGCCTAACTATAATGGTGCAAAAGAGAGGGAAACAGAACCACCCTGTTGGCCACCATTGCAGGGCAGGAGAGAGGGAACCACTCAGCGGGGCTAGCGGCATGGAGGTACGCAGTGAGAGGGAGGATCTGCAGCTTGGTTTAACCAGCTCCCAAGACTGTCAGCATCCTGACACTGCAGATGAAGGCTGCATCCCCCTCAGGGCAGTCCCTGAGTTTGTGTCAGTCAAGTGCTGGCACTCTGGCTCCCAGAGAGCGGTGGGGCAGTTGTGCTAGAAGCAGCACCATCCCAGTAATAGAAGTGGCAATACCAGGCTGGAGGAACCCAGCCGTGTGCTGGCACTGTGCACTCAAACCACTTTGGTCAGTACAGAAGTGTAGGCTTTACTAAGAAAACCAAGACATAAGAGAAGTTATCATTTAGGGTTTACAACAGCTGGTACACAGGAAAGGGATCACTGAAGGGCCAGCAAGCAGTGGGTTTAAGCGCACCAGAGTATCTTCCTTCTGAGATAGGAGGGAGAATAATCCTTGCAACCCGATCCAACGGGAACTCAGTACCATGGGAAGACCCCTTTCAAAGTGGATGCAAGTGAGCAGGCAAAAATTAGAAATAAATAGGGACGCCTATAAAATAATAAAGTTCCACATTCAAGGTGGGAATTACAGCCCCTCTCATGAGCTCTGCGTTTCATGCTGAGATGGCAGCTGAGGCTGCAGTTCCCAGCTCCCTGCCCCATTTCCCCACTCCAGTGCAGAGTCTGACATGTTAGCATAATCCTCAATTCCAGATTGCATTAATATGTCGGTCTATGCCCTGCAGTAACTCAGGAACAGATATACTGTCATTTGGCTACTGGGGCTAGAAGGCCACAGGAGGGCTCTGAGGTGGGGACAGTAACTCCATTACCCTCCCTGGGTAAATCAGAGCCCACCTGCACCCAGAGATCTGTAAGTAGCCAGATAGTCTCCAAATCACCGGCTTAGTGCAACACAGAGCCATAAATATTCAGCAGGTACTAGGAACAGCTGAACCCAGCTAAAAGAATCTAAATATATAAATAAAATGAAGTAATTAATCAATTCAGGCATTTTAAAAAATGTACATCAAATTTACATATTTTACTAAGGCACACGATTTGTAATGAAGTAGGGTTTAGGGAACCGAAAGGAATCATGTATATCCTGTCACTTACACAAATCGCTCTCTGTTCACTGATTTAAAAAATCTGTTAGTTACATGTGAAGCTGCTGTAAGATGCTGATGTGCATCTCCCTGATGTGTACTGGGCCATCTTTACATATGCTGGACTGTAGCTGGTTCAGCACAGCGCAGAGCTGTGCCAGTATAGGAGGCATACCCCAAAAGCACCCTCAGTGTTAGGGAGCCAGCACACTGCACCCGACATGCTCGCAGGCAGTGGAGAATGAAAAGACGAGGGAAATGCATTAAAAATCTACCCCAAACAATTGATTTCAGTTGTCTTAGAAGTGATGGTTGCTTTGTAATTTGCTTCAGTGTCATTTTTAATCTTATGAAGTTAAAAATTTAAAGGATGTATTTCATTCAAACATAGATGTTCTTTTTTTCAACTTGGATTCCAGATTTAAAGGAAATCAATTATGTTGATCCACCTAGTGTCTATAGAAATGCACGTGTATGTATGTATGTATACACCATACACACAGATGCATTTCAGAGGGGTACCTACATCCAAACAGCAATTACCTGTGCAGCTCTGGTTCGTACTGCTACATTTCTCAGCATCACTTTTTGGTCTCATCATGGGTTTTCTTCTCAGCATTTAAATGTTTACCTTGTTCTTTAGCTGGGTCTTACTGAAAGCGTACAGCCAGGATTTATGGATTTGCGAATACATCATTATGGGGTTGGTGGACTGGGTCTGCACGCTTGGAGCTGAATTCCATTTATCTGGAGAGTAGGTGTTTAACTAATGGGCACACCAGACATGGACTAAATGCAGGGCAGCTTCTAGTGTCAGTGTTTTACAAAAACAACTGAATGAATGAGCTGAGAGAGCAAAACATTGCCTGTTTTTATATTCAGTGAACAGAAATAACAAGAAAAAGCACCATGATGAAGCACTATCCTTGTGCATTACTGATTATTTCAAGGTTAATTTTATTCATTCTGAATGGTCGCTGTATCTGCAAGACTGAGGAACAACAAGTTCAAGGAACCGAGAGAATTAAGTAATTACAAACCATAGGCTGAAAACAATCTAATTAATATCTTAAATAAGAGTTTGAAGGAACTTACATGAAAGACAACAATGAATTTATGTCACTTATCGATTACTTTCTAGCTGAATGAAAGGCTGATCATATTTGTTAAAAGGCCTCTGGGTTAAAGGGCTGGAACGCTGCTGTGTACATCGGCTGCACGAGCTGTGGTCCAAGGAGGACAGCTGTGCTACAAGGAACCGGGCAAAAGCGTAGCATAAGCTATGGTCTAGAAAAACAATAAAAGAGAGAAAGAGGAGGAGAGACATGTGCTCTGTTTAAGGGCTCATTCTGCTTCAAATGATGAAGCTCCCACCGACTTCAGGCTCTTGGTCTCTTCTATAGCAGAATTATTAGACTTAACATTAAGTTGTCCTCCAAGATACCAACTAGATCAAGGTCTTACCGCGCTAAACATAAGGGAAGATGTCAATTCTGCCTAGAAAGCTTTACAATATACAGAGTTTTATGGAATAACATGTTTTTACAGGAGAAATCACAAGTATTGGGGACTAAGGAGTATCAATTACGTGTAAATCACCAAAAAAAAGGTTAAAAGAACTTGTCAATACTGCGTGATGAGATCTGCTGTCTTTCTTCCGTTTATTTCTCATTAAATCCTTGGAGTTTTCATTGTAAACACGCAAAAATTGAACTAAGGGAACTTTATGAAGGCTGCAAAAGCAAAACTTGCAAATTGGGAAAAAATCAGAATTCAGGCTGACTAGGACTAATGTACGCTTTTTATGCACAAGAATGCATACTATTTTTTCATCCTGGCCTGGAGATGAGTCAAAGCTGCATATTGAAGGAAACTGTGGTTTGTAAGGCTGTTGTTAGAGAAGCTGGAAATTGTAGTGATTTAGATAGGGCACTACAGGAAGATGATTTGGTGGTTACAAAGCATGTATGTGATTTGGGAAATCAGATTCTCTTTTACATAATGCTAAACAGCTCTCCCACACCAAGCTTTTCACAGGCTCAAATGAATACCAAGTCTTTGCACTGAATGTATCTGGCAGTAGAAGGCAATTTATTCTCATTCGATTCAGCTTGAATTGTGTCATTATTTAGACACGGACGCAGCTGTTCTCACAAAAATAACACGCAATAACAACTATGCAGGTGAGATTTCAACCAAGCAGTGCCTGGGGCCTCAGTTCCCCCTGTGGAGACTTTGAACCCTCCTGGGTTTGCTCTAGATAGTGCCAGGTGACTGCAGCCACAGGGATGCCCGTCCTCTGCAGCGCCAAGCAGAAGAGCCACAGTTCAGCCAGAGCAGAGCAACTTCTGCTGCTGCTGACCCTGACTTTACCCCAGTTTTATGTACACGCCACAAGTGAAGGAGTCCAGCTCCATTTGTTTTCTGCTGATGAGTGTTTTTCCACTCTGGTAGTACGTTATCATGCAAACATCCAGAGGCATGAAAGACTTTGTCTTTTTTGCTGGTTTCTTATGGAAGCAGAGGTTGCCTGGTCCCTTGGCCAGCAGGTGGGCTGTGGGTCCTCTAGTAATTACTTCTGGTCCCATTGCCAGCTCTGTGGTCAAACACCTCAACTTGTGTATTTCCACAAAAACACTTTTCAGAAGGAAAAGTGGGAAAACCTGAGTGGGACTTGAGAAATGTGTGCAGAATTGACAGATAATCTGGTTGTACTTCACATATAAAATCAGTCCCATGGAAGACTGCCCGGGTCAGAGGAGTGAACTCTGGTGGATAAGGACCTGCTGCTTAAATCTCTCTGAGTCTGGCCCCATGGCTCCTCCCTTTCATGCTCTGATACTATGTTTTTTTTCATAAAGGCTGGTTATCGAGCTGTCACTCAAAGTATGACCCTAGTTGACATCTCTAGTGATATCATCAAAGTCTTTTCCAGAGCCTTCAAGGAAAGACAGAGAGATAAGGACTTGGTAGTGTTGAGACCTGGAACACATTAAAAAACAGGTAGGAAAATAAGCCTAGAAAAAGCAGTTAAAATTAGAGAATATTAAAGGATAAATACCTTGTGGGAGTTTACTGTATGTTTCACTTCTAATTGTACTGCACCTCTTAGACCATTTTTTCTTTTAATTTTCATAGCACTCCACTATCAGCAATACGCACAAAACTGAGCTAAATTAACAAGTTTGATTCATTACACCATCCAAACAAATTTCCCTGGGCTTATTATGCCTTAAGGGCTTGATACTTTCTTGGCAGCCTCTTTCAAATTACCCCTTCAACAAAAATGACATAAACTTGGGTCTGTAGAGTATGAAAATTTATGTGAGAGAGCAGTTATTTCAACAGATGGAAATTCTCAGATTCACTGGAAAGGTGAAGCATCAAGTACACTATTAATTTTTCGAAAGGACTTCACAGTATAATAGTCTTGTACTATTGGCATCCACGGTAGAAGATAACTGCTTCCTGCTCCAACTTTGTCTTTTCTGCAGTGCAGTACAGTGAACGCCAGCTCTGTTCCAGCACTGTGCAGCATTTCATAATATGCAATTGCTCGTAAGTCCTGATTCAGCTTTTCCTTCTTGCAGGATGCAGTGTTTCTCATTAAGCTTCTGCCCAGGCTCTCCAGAAATAATGCAAGCAGCACAAATCTCCCAACAGCTGCCAGTCAAAACAGCCAACTCTTGCAGCAACACGAACTAATCTGCAGCCACGCTGTTTGGCTTGCAGATAACAGAAGATCTTGGGCAGGACCTTGGGTACGGCACTGTCTCATTGAACAGAAGAGAAGGAACTGCTGCTTGTGGCACACATTTTATTCTGTATGAGTAAAGCACATTTGATTCTCAGCCAGCGTTGCCTACCAATCAGACATGCAACTGTTCCACAAAGAATTTGATTTTCAGAGATGTTGAGAAATTTTTTTAACTGAGTTGCTATGATGCTGTCAATTTAACTACGCAACAAACTGCATGCAGACTATGACCTTCCTCTAAGGCATTCTGTGTGACTTCCAAAACTCACAAAAGGATTGTTGCAGCTTCTGCTCTCCTGAAGACCAGCATGGAAACTACTGCTTCGGGCTATCTCGCCATTTTAACCCTGGTTGAAATTTGACACATGTAATACGGCTGATTTTATTGACAAAAAATTTACTTTTCTACCATTTTTCCTTGGACATTTCAAGACCTAAATATTTCAAGACCTACAACTGTTTTAGGCTATGTATTTTTCAGGTCAAAGTAACTCCAATGACTACTTGTTTAGGAGCCAGTCACTTAAATGGAAGTGCTCAGTTTATGTATTATATATGACTGTTGCTGGTAATATGTAAATGATGTCTAGGACATTTAAGGAAGCATGCAGTTAATAAACAGAAAAGCATATTGTTAATAAACTGAAAATGAAGAAAGAGCTTATACACACAACGAAGGACTTCTGTAGTCCATGATGATCCATGATAGCCCAAATCTATAAGGAACATTTGTGACAGGAACTCAAATATTTACTCATATACTGTACATAATGCTACCTTACCTAGGAGATGTAAAATGCCTTACAGATGTAATAGCCTTAAAGAAATTCAGTAGAGCAAAAATGCAAGTTCTAAGAAAGTGAATGTATTGTATTTGTTGCACTGATGTAGAGGAATACTGTTCAGAAAAAGCTGTCCTCTAAAAGACCTTGAGGAAATGGAGCAGATGGTTCCGTGTGCTATCCCACTTAAATTCAGAGTGGTTTTATAAATACTCAGAAATAGTAAAATAATATTTTCCTTAGTATTTTATGTAAAGAAAAGAAGGTAAAAGATGATTTTTGTTAGTGTTCAAATCACAGTGCATTTGTTATGGAATTCTAAAATGTAAGATTTACTTTTTTTGCATTAAAAAGATTTTCAACACAAAATCCTAGAATGGTTCAATATGCCTTGCTATTAGGGCTATTTTTACATTGGATTTCTGTATTAATACACACCAAAGGATAAGGAAAAATTCCAGTTTGTGATGAAACAAGGTAGGCCCCAATGCGGACTGCACCACTTGTTCATGATAGACAGTATCTTTGCTCGGCAATACAGTCTCCATAGATCATTATACCTGCCGACATTTTTAATGAAGAGAACAGTAGGAGTCCTGAGGGACCTACTGTGCATGCGCTGATGGGCTGTGCCTGCGCCACAAGCACAATATGTTCTGGGCACCCTGGGCTCTCTGTGCCTGCACAGATTGGCCATACATCACACGTGCTTTGAGTCTGCTGTGTCCAGAAAATAGTGCATGGGGCCATTGAACTGAAAATCTGGTAGGTTACTGATAAAAACAGGATCCTGCCATCAAAGCAGTAGAAATGGCAGGTATAGGGAATAACTATTCTAGGAATCCTTTATAATTTTTAAGAGGCATCCATCTGCAATACACAGGTTACAGAATCGTGGCGTCTGGTACTTTTCTGCTCTAGTTAAATATTGTTTTGCTCCTTGGCATCTGTCCTATTTCCAGAAGAGGAAATAGCATCTCTTTCCCTCTCATGGTTGGTGATTGTTTTTCTCTCAATCTGTAGCTTTGTTATGGATCACAGGGAGCCAAGGGCCAAAAGTGACTTGTAATCCTCAGCACATGCTGGTTTTTCTAGACATACTGCTTAGTTAGGAAATAAACTAGTAAGGGGTAAAAGATGCAATATGGTGCTTACCGCCCTATTTCAGCACATTAAATATATACAATCTGCACTTTATTCCAACTAAAAATAGCATTCAGATTAATACAGCTTTCTTTTGTGTTTTAAATAGAGAAATCATTACCATGAATTATAAAGCAGGAAAAGCGTGGTTCATGGTGTCTGTCACTCCAGAGTTCTGCATTAGGATGGATGTGGACAGTTTGATGGAGTGGATTGAGCATACGTCCAGGAGAGAGACGGGCACATATCTCTGCGAATGTCATCGACTCATTCTGAGATTTAAGACAGGTCTTTTAAATCCATATATTTCCATTTTGAGAGGGTCCAGATTTAGACACCTTATTTATTTATTTTTTAACATGACTCGAGAATCTACAGCTCCAACTGATGTTAGTGCCAGCCACTAAGTATCCAAAACCAAAGTCTCAAACTTGAGGACAGAAAATTAGAAGGCAGTTTTGAAAATCCTGGCCTCAGCTTCCCTGGGCTGCTTCATTCAGAGAGTGGTGTCTGAATGATCTTACCCACTTTGCAAAGTGGCTGATTGAAATCTGCAACTGAGAAAGTGCTGCACAAATAATTATTGCTCTATCTTGCAAATCTGGGTGAGCATTTTAACTATTATCTGTAATACCATTCAAATTTCACAATATAATCATTCTTGTAGAAACAGATCAAGTATGTCTTTTGATTTGGCAACTATATAACATTTCACAGTTTTAAGGCTGTGCACAACAGCAGTTTAGAAAGCTGAACATCACTGATCCATTTTACAAATGGAGATAACTGCACTCAGAAGAGGGATCTGCATTAGACCACACAGACTGCAGCAAATTCACCACTAGAATACAGGATTTCTGATACAAAATTTACTGTACCAAACACTAAATCAGTGGTTCTTAAACTCTTGCTGTACGCAGGCAGTTGTTGGTCATAGTATGCCAGCTTGCTTTCTTGCCTCCCCTTGCTAAATTAATTTGAAAGGTAGTTAAAAGTACATTCCTAGTATTACCTTGCCCCTCAAGTGATTCATGTTGTTACCACTGGGATACTACTCATTCATGACATAAAAAGAAAAATTATCACCTGCTGCATCACCGGGGGCAGAGGATCTGCTAGACTCTGTCGGAAAGGGTGAGCAAATTTGCAGCAGGTATTGTTGCTATACTTATAAAAACCTAATTTTGCCACATACTGTGTAATTCTGGATGTCCATCTCAATTATAAAGAAGGGGAAAAAAGATCTATCATGGCTCATGGAATTGATTATTTTTGCAAAACTGATTCACTTAAGATACACAAGCATACACCAGTTGAAATGCAGTCTGATGGGCACTGGGTCATATTGCATCAAAATGGCATCATGTTGCAATGAAGCCGTGTGGTTTGTTTTTTTTTTTTTGTCCTGAAACTGATTTTAAAATCTGAACATGTCTTGCACGCATTGCTTATGGACTCTAAGCCAACAAGGCTGTATCAGCAGGATGATGGCTGCCCAGCAGACTCCAAGGGAGGCGGCAGTATGCCATCTGTCTTAGCTAAGTCACCAACAGAACTGTGGTGTATTAGGCACAGGGGAATTTTAAACGTCTCCTCAGGTCTTTCAGTGGTCTCAAATCCAGGATATTGTAATTAAAAAAAGACTTTGATCTACCCATGTCTCTTTGCTGAGTATCTGACTAAACTATTATAATTTTTCATAACTAAGGCAATATTCTGCAGTCAGGAATTGGGTTTATCAAATCAGCTAATGTAAGTTTCCAGGTCTTGCAGGAAAAATAAAAATATGCCTGAGACAGTCTTCACATCTTTTTTGGGAAATGTACTCAGAATATCTACCAAATTGAGGAGACTTTTTTTCTCCCCTCAGATTTGCCTGCCTTCCTGTTTACAGATAGGCTTTCCCCTCAATGGGCATCAAACGCCCTTCTAGCAAATGCGGTGACTGCTTTACATAGAAAAGTCATACAGGCTTAGAAAGATACTATTTCGCTAGTCTGCTTTTGAAACGCATTTTAGCAGCTGTGAGGAAGAAGGGAGGGAGAAACCTTAGGGGTTTAGTGTTTAGCGTGGGATTAGTCACCTTTTTGCTGACCCCTGCCAAACATCAGACTTCTCCCTGGCAGTCATGTATGGGTGACATGTCCTAACGGGGAGAAAGCTGGGGATGAGGAGCTGATCTATTCAGAGGGACGCAGCTCCCTGCAGACACGCCAGTGAGGCCTGGGGCAGCACAGACCCCTGCAGAGGGTTGGGGGGGGACGATGACCGCATCTTCTGAACAAAGGGAGATGGGAGCAGGGCAGGGGCCCTCCAGGTCTGCTCAGGGCCTGGGAGCCCAGGCTCCCCTCACGCCCTGGGGACGCTGGTCCCCTCAGCGCCCAGAGGGCCCAGGCTCCCCTCAGGACCCAGGGTCTGGGATCCCCTCTGGCTCCCCTCACAGTCGGGGGACTGGGATCCCCCGCCTCTCCTCCTGCCCCGGGGACCTTGGTCCCCTCAGGGTGCAGGGGTGCCAGGATCCCCTCAGGGCCCGGGATACCCCAGATCCCTTCACGCCGGTCAGGCTGTGATCCCCTGGCTGCCCTCATGCCCAGCGGCCCCAGGTTCCCCGCACAGCTGGGAGCCTGCCGGCTGTCACCGACCCTGACAGCCCAGGGGCCTCAGGCTCCCCTCAGGACCCGGGGGGCCGGGATCCCCGGCTCCTCTCACGCCCCGGGGCGGGGTGGCGACGATGGCCGCCCGCTCCCCCACGCCCACTCGCAGCAGAGACGGCCGCCCGAGGCCCCGCGGGGCGGACACCGGCGGGGACCCCCCCGCAGGTGAGGACGCCCGTCCCGCGGCTGCCGGAGGCCGCCTGCCCCCGCCCCCACGCCCCGTC